>APFE031162124.1:0-15379 GCA_000404065.3 Pinus taeda | reverse complement strand
TCCAAAACCGTTTCTTTCCCTACATGCGTGCAATTATATTAATATATGATAGTAGCGCAAAACATGTAGCTACAATTAACATTTGATAGTTGGGAAAATCATTCAACTATACTAACATATGATAGTAGAACAAATCTTGTAGCTATATAAACATGCGAAAGCGAACCTTCATGATAAAGTTAGAAAACAACATAACCAGAGCTTTGAGGAGTGGAATAAAGCATAAGAGAAAACGTGAATGTTGTACGCTCAAAAAGTAGTACCATAGGGTTAGACTTGAAATCAAATACTAAAATTCATGAAGCCCTGCTAAACTTAAACCATCATTAACGTGCTAGAGATAGCATACCCAGAATCTCAAAAAACACGTAGAACATACATAATAGTGTTCCATGGAATAAAAAACTGAGCATTTAAATACACAATAAAAACCATAGGAATTTTTATAACTCAAGGAACCGTGAAAGGGTTAGAACATTTAAGCATAAAGAGAAGCCGCAACGCTCGGGAAAATTTGGCATGCATATTAAAACTTAACATATACTCAGGTCTCAACGACCGTACCAAAAAACTGGAAAAACTTATATGAAATTGTGCGTGGTGAAAAGATAACCTGGAGTAAGCTACAATGGGATTCACCTAGGATTTATATCCAAACTGTTATTTTTTTTGAATGAATGAAATATACATCATATCGGAAAATTAAAGAGCAATGCCGAGGGAATATCAAATCTGACAATGCACCAGGATAACCAAGGCTACAATTCCGAGAGATAATTCCGAGAAACAAATTCCATTAACCCTGAAAAGAGTAGAGTAAACCCTGACTGGCGTATAGAATTCACCACCAATCTAACACAATAAAAAAATAGGAGTCATAAAGACTTGGGGCTAGAGGGCCTTTAAAAATAAATTGGAAGAACCCATTCCTTTCAAAAACCTAGAACGGGAAACTTTCAATAGATCTAGAAATCGAAAGAAGAATTCCATGAAACTTTCTCGTTAGCCGCCGCAGAAGAGGTGAAACATGGGAAACCTGAGAAGCATCATTCAGAACCTCTGGTGATTTCTGGAGGGCAGCAACATGACACCTCAACCATAGAACAAAGGTAATCAAATAAAATTATTAGATATCTGGACATAAAACATAAAGATAACCTGAAAAGAGAAAAGATCAAAGAATTTAAGAACTTGCATGGATAAACTCTTACCAGAAGATGATTGTTGCAAATAACCAAGTCGATTAAAGTCCGGAGCACGGAAATGTCCATAGACCATCTAGATTCATGCGGCGCGAAGGATTTATGGACGATTTGGTGCCAAAGACAAGAGATGGAGCTGAAACAAACCTTGATAAATTGGTTTGGGAGACTTCACGCTACCAAATAAACAAGGTTGGAGTACATTGAACGACTACATCCCTCGGATGGGCATACATGCATCCACACCATTGATGACGGGAGAAGCCTAAGGAGCATGAAGTCAGAGTGTACTCTAGCCATACCCCATCATGTGACAGAACCAGTGGTAAATAAATTCCTCAGCCAGATGTTAAGAGTAGGCAACTCCAACATTAAAGTGGTCATCAAGCAAAAGTTCTATCGGAATTTTTTTATGAAAACTCAAAACAAAACTCTTTGATATTTCTACAATGGCATATGTGATATTTGAAAGGTATGTAAGGTCAATATGTAATATCTAGTATGTACATTTGAGGTTGAATAGGGTTTGACAAATATGTAAAAAAAAAAATATTGGGGTAAGTTTATATTATGTAGGTGGGTACATTACAATTGGTATCAGAGCCAAGTGCCAAAACTGTGGCCTCTGGGAAATAAAATAGATAAAACAGATCAAGTGCATACATTTTATTTTCATCTCTATTGAGTAGTTAAAGAAAAATAGTTAATGTGTTGACCCTTCTTTTGTTACTTTTCTTATGTTAAGTACAAGAAAACAGAAGACCGCCAATATGAGAAGAGCAAATAGTGTGTCACGTAGGTTTGTGGTGGGTTAGGAACCTTCATCTGGTCTTGAAAATAACCCAGAATTATGGGTACAACTTGCAAAGGAGACTCGCAATACGAATCTTGCAATATTAGAGACAATACAAGAGTTGAAAAATGAAATGGCCTAATTGCAAGAGGATAACACAATGTTAACCATGGAATAGGAAAGGATCATAAAGATCCTATCTCACAAGCAGAATCAACAACCGTTGAATCCCAATGCTGAGCAGCAAAGGGTGTCAAAGGAGCAGAATCACCACACAGAACAGGAAGAGTCAGAAGGAAGAGAGGAGGAACGATTTGATAATTATTCTGAGCAATAGACATCAAAAAGGCAACGGATAGAGTTGCAAGGGGAGTTCCATAAGATCAAACTACCACACTTCGATGGAGAATAGGAGGAAGCAACCAAGGTGCAGCTGATTAATATGAACAAATACTTCCAGCTATATGAATACAATCACAACCTCAAGGCATGGTTGGCCATTTTCCAAATACAGGGAAAAGCCACCCTGTGTTGGGAAGAAGTTAAGATGGTAAGAGGAGTAAGTGAATAGAATATAACTTGGGAAAATTTTCAAAAATACCTTAAGGAAAGATACCTGATTGAACATTTCTATGAGGAAAAAGCAAGAGAATTCCATGACCTACAACTGGGACAACAAACTATGGATGAATTTATCACTCATTTTACTTCATTGCTCCATTATGTGCCTTATATCCAAGAATAAAAGGCTAAAATACAGAGGTTCGTCAGTAGTTTACCTTTGAACATGAGGGAAAGAATTGAGTTTGACAACCCAAAGATGATGGACGAGGCCGTACGTAAAGCTTGGATTTGGTACCATTAAAGAAAGCAAAAGGGAGAAATGTTGGGTAAGAAATGGGTTGATAAGAAAAGAAACAAACTTGTTGGAAATACTTAAGGAAATCGAGGTGGTAGTAATAAAGGATTTTCCAAGGGGAAAAACAATAGAAACATACAGAAGAACCGCTCTGATTAAAGCCCCCCGTTAAGTCTAGAATCAGTGAACAACCTAGAAATATAGACAACGAAGGGAGAGCAAGGCCTCCAGTGCAATGTTGGGGCTGTGGTAGACCTCATTATGTAAAAAACTACCCTCAACAAAAAGGAACCAAACGTGTTTCCTAGATCTATGAAGCATCTATAGTTAGTGATGTAGGACTGAGTTTACCAAAGATTAATGTTGTCCTAGAAGATCGTCAAGTGGAGTACCAGCCAAATTTGAAGGTAAGCTCTTAGACCTTGCTGTAATTGATCCTGGAGCTACGTTAATTTATATTAGTCCTAAGGTTGTGGAGCATTGTAAATTGCAACCTATTAAATTTAAGGACCCTTGGCTAGTACAATTGGCAACAGGGGCAAAGACACAAGTGCTTGTTAAGGTCAATAACTGCCCTTTAAAGATAGTAGGACAACCAGTGATAACATATTTAAATGTGCTTCCCCTTGGCTCATATGATGTACTGATTGGTATGGACTAGTTAGAAAAACATTGGTCCATAATTAACTGTAAAACTAAGACTATCTATTATAAAGATGAGCATGGAAGAAAGCAAGAGATGCAATGAATTAAGCGGCAAGTGCAGATTCAATCAATAATCGCCTCTTAGTTAGCAAAATGCATTAGCAAAGGATGTTAGATATATGCCATCCAAGTGGGTTATGCGAACTCAAAAATAAAATAGCCACATTGGAAAACATTCCTGTGATACAAGAATATGTGGATGTGTTTCCAGAAGAGATTCCCGGATTGCCACCCAAGAGAGACATAGATTTTACCAACAAATTGGTGTCAGGAGTAGCCCTAGTCTCCCGAGCACCCTATAGAATGAGCACACTAGAATTGACAGAGTTAAAAATGTAATTATAGGAGCTGTTACACAAAAACTACATTCGCCCCAATGTGTCACCCTGGGGAGCCCCGGTGTTGTTCGTTAAGAAGAAAGAGGGCACCCTTCGTATGTGTATGGATTATCACCAACTGAATAAATTGACGATAAAAAATAAGTACCCCGTATTGATGAATTGTTTGATCAAGTAAAAGGAGAAACAATATTGTGAAAGATTGATTTGTGATCAGGGTATCACCAATCAGGATTAAAGAGGAAGACATAGCTAAAACAACTTTTAGAACATGATATGGTTATTATGAGTTTGTGGTGTTACCCTTTGGATTAACCAACGCCCTCACAACCTTTATGTGTCTAATGAACAACATATTTCATTAGTATTTGGATATGTTTGTGCTAATTTTATTGATGATATACTCATATATTCTCTAACTATGGAGGAGCACTAGGAGCACCTCAGACTAGTATTGCAAACCCTCCGAGAACACCAATTATATGCTAAGTTCAGAAAATGTGATTTATTTAAGGAACAAATACAATATTTGCGGTATATAATCACTAAAGAAGGGATCGTATTGGATCCTGAAAAGATAAGGACCATAATGGAATGGCCAGTACCAAAGGATGTTGCACACATTAGATCCTTCATGGGGCTAGGAGGTTATTACAAACAGTTTGTAGAAGGATTTTAGAGAGTAGCTTATCCAATCACTTCCATACAGAAAAAGGGAAGAACCTTTAGCTGGACCCTTGAATGTCAAAAAAATTTCGAGCAACTTAAACATCTGCTCACCACCGCACCCATTCTAAGCATAGTAGATCCTAGTAAAGATTATGTGGTGTGCACGGACGCAAGTAAGGAAGGGGTAAGAGGTGTGTTAACGCAAGAAGGGAAACTAATAGATTATGAGTCAAGAAAGTTAAAAGAGCATAAGTAGAAATATTCCACTTATGATCTAGATTTGGCAACCATCATTCATGCTTTAAAAATGTGGCGACATTATCTTATGGGAAGAAAATTTCTTTTATTGACAGATCACCACAGTCTGACCAATTATTTTAGCCAGCCCGCCTTAAATGCTAGCCAAGCATGGTGGGTGGATTCCTTAAGTGGTTTTGATTTTGAGATCAAGCATTTGAAAGGGAAATAGAACTGGGTTGTAGAAGCTTTAAGTCAGAAATTGCAATGTCTATATGTGATTTCTTGCAGTGAAGGGAAAAGCCCCTTCGAAGAAATGATTAAAAAGGAAGCAGAACAAGATACCACAATCAACAAATAAAATAACAATCTCAGTACCCAACCAGCAAAGAAAAATAGCGAGGCTATGCTTTGGATGTTGCTGGAACACCCATTAAAAACAACATTAAAAACTTGATTTTGGATGAATATCATAAGAGTCATTATGTTGGACACCCACGATATCAAAAATTAATCATTGCACTCCGAAAAGAATATTATTGGTTGGGTATGAAGAAAGATGTGGCTGGATACTTGGCACATTGTTTGGAGTGCCAACAAATTAAAGTAGAACACCAACACCTTGCAGGGTTATTACAACCACTACACATTCCGGAATGGAAGTGGGAACCATCTCTATGGACTTCATAATGGGTTTGCCTAAGTCAAAGAAAAATAATGACTCCATCACGGTGGTGGTGGACAAGTTAAGTAAGTCAGTACATTTTATACATGCGTAATCTACTTACAGAGCTATGCAGATCGCTCATGTTTTCATGCAGAATATATTTAAGTTGCATGGGTTACCAAAAACAATAATCTCGGACCATGATGTAAAATTTATATCGGTCTTTTGGAAAACATTGTTTGAAGAATTGGGGACTCAGCTAAACTTCAGTACAACTTATCACACTCAAACTGACGAACAAAGTGAACGAGTGAACCAGGTAGTGGAAGACATGTTAAGAGCATATGTAATGCAGCAACCAACCATGTGGGAAGACTATCTGCACTTGGTCTAGTTCGCATACAATAATTCCTATCATACATCATTGCAAATGATCCCATTTGAAGTATTATATGGGAAGAAGTGTCGCACACCCTCAAGCTGGGGTGGATCAAAGACAGATTGATGTTAGGTCCCGAAATGTTTAAGGAAATGGAGGAAATGGTTAAGAAGGTACGATCCAATCTAAAGGCAAGTCTGGATAGGCAAAAGGACTTTTTTGATTGAAAAAGGAAGTTCAAGGAGTATCAAGTCGATGATCATGTGTATGTGAGAATTAGAGAAAAAAGAGCACGTTACAATGGAGCAGGTGCGCTAAGTTGGCACCCCGATTTTGTGGACCCTTTCAAGTCTTGGCAAGAATTGGGATGGTAGCATACCAGCTCACTCTGCTAAGTCATATATGAGTCCACAACATTTTTCATGTTTTCGTGTTAAAAAGATATGTTTATGATCCTAAGCATGTAATCGGTTGGCAAGATATATAGGTAAGGAATAGCTCCGATAGATCAATCGAAATGAGTTTAAAAAAAAAAAAAATGATTTAAGATGTTGCATGTTTCAGGTCGAGCCAGAAGGATAAATCTTGGTCGAGCCATTGAACATCCTCGACCGGAGAGAAGTAATGATGTGGAAACAAGCTATTACCCAAGTTAAAGTGCAGTGGAAGAACTTTGGTCTTGATGAGGCCACTTGCGAAGATGAAGAACTCATGAAAAGAGCTTATCCAAGGTTGTTCATGGCCAAAAGACATCAGGAAGATGTCCAATTTCAGGAGGGGGAGATGTAATTCCCTAGAAAAAAATTTAAATATTTGGTTTACTGTGGTAAATATAAATTGAACATGATATTATTATCTATTTGAAATTGAATAGTATTTTTTTATTATGAGAGATAAGAAATGTTTCTTTTAAAAGTTGGTAACTTCTCAAGGAGGAAGTTTTCCTCTTGGGGAAAAGACTGTTGCTAGGAGTGCAACCCTAACTACCTCCTCTAACTAGAAAAGTTTCTAGAGAACAGGACAGTAGGGGAGGAAAATCTACGATGTAGGGATAGGTAAAAGAAGAGAAGGGAGGCTATGTCTCGTGATGATCAGATAGCACTGCACATTATCCAAGTAACTTGTGGAAGACAGTTTTCTAGCAAGTAAGCAAGGGGGGGATTCTAGTCCTAAAAGATGAATCTCATGGTCGAGCGGTTGAGAGGCAGCATAAGTCCCAGGTTCGGGTGAACCTTCAAGAAGATCTTTACCAACTAGAGAAATAGGTACGTAAAGAAACCTTTGAGGGAAAAACTGCTATGTGAACTTTATCATGTATCATATTTCTATTAAAAGAGGTGTGGAAGGCTTTCTCTACAGTGAATAGTAGAGGAATTTGAGAGGAGAGATGGGATTCCACTTCTGTATATATTTACAAATGTATGATTTAGTAGTCTATGAAGAGTTTTATTCTTATTTATGAACTGGAAATAACTGTAAGAGAAGTCTGTAGGAAAACTATCCATAAATTAATTGCAAAAAGTTCAAAAAATATAGCGGACTCAGATTTAGCAAAAGAGTGTCCTTGTAGAAGACAACAATTCATATAGTAATTAACAAGAATGATCGTATAAGAGCTCTTTGCTTAATTATGCCAAAACAAAAAGAAATGCAGGAAAAATCTAGAGGGTAGATTCAAACCCTCAGAGCGCAACGAGCAGAGAGATAATTATGAAAGTATTTAAAGAATATGCAGAGACGTAAAACAGCTTCCGCATGCATAACGAATCCAAATCCAAAACCATTTCTTTCCCTACATATGTGCATCTATATTAATCTATGACAGCACTACAAAACATGTAGCTACAATTAACATTTGATAGCTGGGCAAATCATGCAGCTATACCAACATATGACAGCAGAGCGAATCTTGTAGCTATGTAAACATGCAAAAGCAAAGCCTTCATGATAAAGTTAGAAAACAACATAACTAGAGCTCTGAGGAGCGGAATAAATCATAAGAAAAAACGTGAACGTTGTACGTTAAAACAGATCAGCAGTACCATAGGGTTAGATTTGAAAGAAAATACCAAAATTCATCAAGACCTGCTAAAATTAAACCATCATTAAGCATGCTGGAGATTGCGTACCGAGAATCTCAAAAAACACGTAGAACATACATAATAGCATTCCATGGAATCAAAAACTGAGCATTTAAATACACAGTAAAAACCATAGGAATTATTATAACTCAACGAACCCTGAAAGGGTTAGAAAATTAAAGAATAAGGAGAAGCTGCAATGCTCGAGAAACTTTGGCATGCATTTTAAAAATTAACATATACTCAGGTCTCAAGGACCCTAACAGAAAACTCGAAAAAATATATGAAATTGTGCTCAGCAAAAAGATAAACTAGAGTAAGCTACAATGGGATTCAACCCAGGATTTATATCTAGAACTGTTCTTTTTTTTAAATGAATGAAATATACAGCGTATCAGCAAATTAAAGAGCAAGCCCGAGGGCATATCAAATCTGACAATGCACCAAGATAACCAAGGCTATGGTTCTAAGAGATAATTCCGAGAAACAAATTCCATTAACCTTGAAAAGAGTAGAGTAAACCCTAACTGGCGTATAGAATTCGCCACCAATCTGATACAATAATAAAATAGGAGTCATAAAGACTTGGGGCTAGAGGTCCTTTAAAACTAAATTGGAAGAACCCCTTCCTTTCAACAACCCAGAATGGGCAACTTTGAATAGATCTAGAAGTCGAAAAACTTCAGGGGAAGAATTCCATGAAACTTACCCGTTACCTTGTGCAGAAGAGGTAGAACCTCAGAAACCTGAGAAGCATCGTTCAAAACCTCCGGTGATTTCTGGAGGGCGGAAGCATGACCCCTCAACCAAAAACAAAGGCAAGCAAAGAAAACTATTAGAGATTTGGACAGAAAACATAAAGATAACCTCAAAAGAGAAAAGATCAAAGAATTTAAGAACTTGCATGGATAAACTTTGACCAGAAGATGTCTGCCTCAAAATAACCAGGTTGATTACAGTACAGAGAGCGGTGATGTCTGTAGACCATCTGGATTCATTCAGCGCGAAGGAGTTCTGAACGATTCAGTGCCAAGGAAAAGAGATGGAGCTGAAACAAATCTTGACCAAATGGTTTGGGAGACTCCATGCTACTGGATAAACAAGGGTGGAGTACATCGAACCACCACAGCCGTTAGATGGGCATACATGCATCCACGCCATTGATGAGGGGAGAAGCTCGAGGGCCGTGAAGTCAGAGTGTACTCTGGTCATACCCCATCATGTGATAGAACCGGTGGTAAATAAATTCCTGAGCAAGATGTTAAGAGTAGGCAGCACTAGCATTAAAGCGGTCATCAAACAAAACTTCTACCAGAAAGTTTTTCTGACAACTCAAAACAAAACTCTTTGATATTGCCAGAATGGCGTATGTGATATTTGAAAGTTATGTAAGGTCAATATGTGATATTTAATATGGACGTTTGAGGTTGAATAGGGTTTGACAAAGATGTAAAAAAAATAAAATTTATTAGGCTATGTTTATATCATGTAGGTGGGTACATTACAACTACAAAGTATGCTCATTGTGAAATAGGCATCCAAATAAACTAAACAACTGTGAAAAGATATGAAAATAAAACATATGATTCATGGAGATTAGTGACCATTCTATTTATAAAATAATAGAGATTAGTTCTTGAATAATATCAATGAAATACACCAATTGAATTTACAACTACCTTTTTTTAATATTTGTAAAAAAATCATCAAATACTGATTAGATTATATTTATATTTATAATTCTAATTAAATATATTATTTCTAATTCTAATTAAAAACAAAGATTTAAAAAAATATGCCCATTATTAAATAGGTATCCAAATAAACTAAACAATCCTAAAAAAAATGAAAATAAAACATATGATTCACAAAGATTGTAACCACTCTATTTATAAAATAATAAAGATTACTGCTTGAATAGTATCACGGATGACTTTTTATCTACTCAATTATTTAATCTTATCACTTCTCATTAACAGAAATACGAGGCTTTACTAGCCAATAAACTAGCCCACAAAAATTAAATATTTTACTACCAATTAAACTAACCCTCGGAACCAAGACCAGGAGTACATTCAGAAGCTAACCCTCGGAACCAGGACCAATAGGACCTTCAGAAGCACAAGGAAAAAGAGTAATATCATGACAGAAGCACAAGGAAGCGACTTTCAGTGGATAGATGACATTATTGGCATAGTTGATGGATACACCATCTCCCGCCGCCAATTTCCTGCCGCCAATGTTTTAGGGTCTATCTCTATCGTCGACGTGAAGGAGCCACAGCTGATGTGTATATTGCGGATTGCGCACCCATTGGCCCATGTGTTTCTAATTTCCACAGCATATACAGGTATACCAACTGGCCCTGTGTAGATCATACGCTCACTCACTGAAATGTCTCTGCCAGAACACACTTCACCGACACTTAGGCTCTCTGAGTAATTCACATTAATGGGCGATCCACCCATTTTCTTCACAACGGCATCAGGTTCAACATGTGAGAGAAAAGTTAGGAGTATGGACACTGCAAACAACAACTGAACAACATAGGGGCCGTTGTGATTACTAAAGCACAGGGCGGGCATCTTTTTTTATGTAATCCTTCACAAAGCTACCTCCCCCCAAATTTGATGATTCTATTCCACTTCTATAATTTCATTCGAGTTGCAATGAATTTATATGCGGACAAAAGTTTGACGGAGAACCATGTGAAGCTCTTTATGAGACTTAAGTGATTTGTTTGTCAATTTCAATCCTTTGTTTGTCAATTTCAATAGCAAAATCCATCCATCATAATTAGCGCGCTGCTCCCTTTATCCTTGTAACACATTCATTTATGATAATCTAGTGCACTGCTCCAGACGAGAAATAGGGCAGTGTTTTCACCACCTTTTTATTCAGTACGAGTGTTTTCACCACCTTTACATACTGCTTGAAACTTGGTGCGGATATTTGATTAGAATTTATTTTTGTTGGAGTGGGATTCAATATTTTAATTTAATTACAAATAAAGTAAATTAGGTATATATGTATGTAGTTTTTAATAAAATATTTTAGAATATTTTGAGCAGTATTTATGTATAAATTAAAAGTAAAATATATTTTCAAAGGAGTTATGGTTTTTTTAATGACAGATGATTAAATTAAATCTATTGTCATGCGAACATGTAACATATAGACAAGTTGTATTAGTAAGTTATGGTATTGGTGTATGATAATGTCTCAAAATTTATTCTAAAAATCTTTACCATATATGAAAAATTGTATTAGTAAATTATGGTATTGATATATGATAATGTAAAAAATTATATTAAAATTTTTTACAATAAAAAGTGAATCTATTTAGTTAAGAATCTTGTTATATAAATATAGATATAAGATACGTTAACTTTTTTAATAATTCGGAATAATAATAATTAAAACAAAATTATATTTTAATTAATTTTTATGATTTTTTATGAGTGAATCAAATTTCTTGTACCATTGTTGAGGTGAGTGTTTCAACCCATACAGACTCTTCTTCAACCTACAAACAAGGCCTTCTTTGCCTTTTTCTATGAAGCCTTCTCGCTGGTCCATATAAATTTATTTCTCCAATTCACCATGAAGGAATGCAGTTTTACATCTAACTATTCACATTTTAGGTCTAAAGCAGCAACTAGACCAAGAATGACTCTAATGGATAACATTTTAACAACAAGTGAGAAAATTTCAATGAAGCCAATAGCTTCTTTTTGGGCAAAACCTCTCACCACCAGCCTTGTTTTATACCTTTCCTTCTTTTCGTCACCTTCATGCTTAATATTTTATACCCATTTGTTTTGTAGAGCCTTTCTACCTTTTGGGAGGTTTACCAACTCCCAAGTTTTATTTTCGTGCAATGAGTTCATTTCTTCTTCCATTGCTTTCTTCCATTCTTTACTGTGCTCGACTTTACAAGCTTCTTGAAAACAATTAGGTTCACCTTCGTCAGTCAACAAAATATAGCTTGAAGGAGGATACCTTTGTGAAGGCTTATGAGGCCTAGAAAATCTATGAACTAACTGTGGTGGTGCATTATCAGGTTGAATCTCCTGTAAAGGTTTCTGCAATATTCCTTCTTCTTGGTGTTCATCATTTTCCACTTGTTGTTCTTCGTGCTCCTGAATTTGCAATTCATTTTCTTGTATTGGTGGTATGTTTTCCTGCTGCTCTTCCAACCTGTCAATAACCTTCTTGACCTCCAACTCACCTACAGTGCCCTTGAACATTTCTGACTCATTAAATATAACATCCCTGCTTCTAATAATTTTATGTTTGACTAGATCCCATATACGATAACCAATATCTTCATCCACATATCCCAAAAAAATGCATTTCATAGATTCATCATCTAGCTTAGTTCTATTTTCTTTGGGAATATGTACGAATGCTTCACATCCAAATATTTTCAAGTGAGAATAATTCAAATTCTTACTAGTCCAAACTTCTTTAGGGATATTACCCATCCAACGTTGTAGTTGGAGATCTATTTATGAGGTAGCAAATGGTCGTGACTGTTTCAACCCAAGAATTCTTCTCAAAACTATAATTGGACAACATACTTCGCACCTTTTCCATAATGGTGTGATTCATCCTTTCTGCAACACCATTCTATTGAGGAGTACGAGGCACAATCTTCTCATGCTTTATGCCAAACCTGTTACAATATTCCTTAAATGCATTTGAGCAATATTCTCCACCATTATCTGTTCTTAAACACTTCAATAATTTGTTAGTCTCTCTTTCAATAACAACATGGAATTTTTGAAATATTCCAAACACTTCACTTTTATTTTTCATAGGATATGAGAAAACCTTCCTAGATGCATCATCTATAAATGTTACAAAATATGATGTTCCTCCTAATGATTTGATGTTAACAGGTCCAAACACATCTGAATTTACTAATTCTAACACATTTTTCTTTGTGTCATAGCCACCTCTAAGGAATGAAACCCTTCTTTGTCTACCATATATAAATTTTTACCAACAAGGATTTTTAAGCCCTTCTCGCTTATGTGACCCAAACACTTATGCCACAAATATGTTGAATTTACTTCTTTTGTGACATCAACCAAATCCGATTTTCCTATCAGTGTCTTCAATGTATATAATGTTCCTGTCTTGGGTCCTTTGGGCACGACCAATGCACCTTTGGTAATTTTCTAGCCTCCTTTTCCAAAGCTTGTCAAATAGCCTTCATCATTGAGTCGTCCCATAGAGATTAAACTCATGTGCATTTCTGGTACATGCCTGACCTGTTTCAACAATATATCTTTTCCATCTTTCATCTTGATATGGACATCTCCCACTCCAACAATACTACACAAATGATTATTCCCCAAATGAACTCTACCATAATCCCCATGATTATATGAAACATGACTATCTTTGAATGGGGTTACATGGTGAGATGCCTCAGATTCAAGGATCCAATCAAAGCTACTACTAGATTTATATACACATGCATCCTCTACTGAAATAGTAAACAACACATCACCATATGTGGCTACAGCAATAGTCTCACCTTCATTTTTTTTGGATTACTTGTGATTTGTATTAGATGGTTTTTCATCCTTTTGTCCTTTCTTCCAGAGTCGATATTTTTTCTTCATGTGCCCGGTTTTACCACAATAAAAGCAGATGATCCTTCCTCTCCTTGATTTTGATCGACCTCTTGATCTTGATCACCCTTGCCAGCCTATACCCATTCTCCTACCACGATCAGCTACTGCTAGAGCCTCTCCTCCTTGGTTTTCCACAATTGACTTGCATCGTAGCTCCTCATTCATTAGACTGCTGCTCACATCATCAAACTTTAGGGTCCCTGTAGTTGTTGAAGTGCTAAATTTTCCGAGCTGTCTGGCATAGAGCACATTAGCAAAATAGCTCCAATTTCATCATGTAAAATGATTTTAATAAAGGCAAGTTGATTAGTAATAATATTAAATGCATTCAAGTGCTCAGCAACTGAAGCACCCTCCTTCATATTGAGATTATAAGGCTTCTTCACCAAGAAAACTTTGTTTGATGTCGTGTTCTTCTCATATAGATCATGGAGCTTCTTCCATAATCCTTCAACCGTCTTTTCTTCGGACACATTGAAATAAAAATTCTTTGCTAAATATTGGCAGATTGTTGCAATGCCTTTCTATATAGCTTACTCCACTCTTAGTTTATCATCAATGAGGGTTTATTTGTTGTGTCCTCAATTGGAAAATACTAATCCCTTAAAATTAGTATATCCTCCATCTCTGATTTCCACAGGGAAAAATTATCCCTGATCAACTTCTCCATATCTGTAACTGTTGTCTCCATTTTCAATCAAATTCATGCCCCAAAACACAAAAACTCCACTTAAAAATCACTTTAATTATTACTCTTTAAAATTTAGTAATAATGACCTTCCTCCTTTTAAAAGACCCTTTTCAAAATTCCTACTCCCTTTCTTAAAATATACTTTTCAAAATTCAAACATATAATTATGTCTGTTTCATAATAAATATAAAAACATATATATGTTTTAACCTTTTCACTTTCACACATACACATGTTGGTTTGAAAAAAAAAAATCACGTCTACGTGCAAGCTGGATGTGAAAAAAAACATTATGAACACCACATTCCAAACTCCACAGATCTCCACGTTTCAAAGCCCAGCAACACGTTTCAACATAGATCCACGACCTTGTTTTTCTTGCAGCAAATGTCTTCTAGTTCGAACATTCCTCGGCTAATTCCTAGACATATCCCTTTACTGGACTATCTTCTTTGCAAGGGTTTCCGATTTTTTGGACAGATCCTTCAACAACTCTAGAGGTAACAGCCAATGTTTTAACGAACGTTGCCAGAGCAAGGCGATGGCACTAAGCAGCTTGTAGAGAGGATATTCGAACCTAGCTCTGATACCAGTTGTTAAATCAGACATACATAACACACACCAGATTTATACTTAGTGACTTAGATGGCAATAGCAGAGAATAATTCATAGAGACAGACAAATGGATAAATAACAAGATTACTCAGTCAGAAAACCCGAAATAGATAAAACAATCACTGGAGAACAGAAATCACCTTGCATTACATAACACGCTTGAGCCTTGGCTTGCTTTCCTTGGCCAGAGAAATTACAAATTTATAGAGGCAAAAAAATGATCTAGAATCCTATATGTGATTGAGATGGAGATCTAGAATGATCTTGAAACTAATGGCGGTGTAGAAAGATATAGAATCCTAGAGATCTAGAAAGATCTGATCTAAAAGGATCTAGAATCCTATGTTAATTTAGCTTCACACTTAACATATCAATCATGTAAACAAATTGAAACTCTACTTATATTTAGTGTAAATGTTTTTTTCTTTAACTGGGACGATTTTTGTTTTCATGTACATGGTCAAGTTCATTTAGTCCTTGAGTTTTTTCCCATAA
>APFE031162112.1:158342-184860 GCA_000404065.3 Pinus taeda | reverse complement strand
ATATATATATATATATATATATATATATGATAATTTATACATTGTCTTGATGTCTCCAAGGCATTATAGGGTTGATCTCGACATCACTCCGTAATATGTCTCTGCACTACATGTATGATGGCCTCGTGGTATTATCTAAGGCATTACAATCATATGGTATCATTCTAAAGTGCTTATGGTATTTGAAATTTTTTTTTTTTTTTTCTTAATCTCTCAAGGTATGATATATGGGCACAATCTCCAATCACCAATGGTACGGTTTGCAATACGCATGTTTCACTACAATATGTGATGGTTGATCTCTACACTTTTCATATATTTTCAGCATCCATGTCTCAGTAAATGGGTAGAGTCTCGGGTTCATTAATATGAGGTATAGTTTACTCTACATTTCATAATTTGATTTCGATGCTCTGCTCTCTAGTATAAATCACTCTCTGGAAAGCCACTCACTGTGATGCTCGCTCTATGGCGTGGCTCAATAACATTGCTGCAACAACTCGATAAATGACAGCGTCATACTATCGCTTAAAAGGATCTAATCTCAAATCTCATTCTTTTAGAGATGTATCCATCAAATTCTGGGCAGTGGTATTATAAGGAACATCCATAAAGAGTATCACTCTGAAGAATGTTGAATATTATCTATTTTAATCTGCACCGTATATCAGTGAGGAGACCAAGTCCTAGTCTTATGGCTTATATACTCACTCAATTCAAGTAGACTGTGCCATTCGTAAAGCCGACCTTGGGACAGTCCCTGTGGCAGTGTGTCAAGTCGCTGACACTTATGTTGAAGAACTCTTCAAAGCCTTATCTATACACTTATAATGCACTAATTAATGGACTGTGCAAAGAAAACAGGGTGCTTGAAGCAGATAATGTCTTTGGTAAGATGTTAGGGGAAGGAAAGCCTCACTACTACTAGCTGTGAGCCATCAAGTAACTCAACGAGAGAAGAAGAGGCATGTCATGACGATAATCATCACTAGAACCATCACTTAGAAAGAAGTAACAGGAGATCTTGGTGGACCATTAACAAAATCTCATCAAAGATAGCTGTGACAGTGTGAAGTGGAGTCATAGAGATGATACTGCTGAAAGGAGTCACTATAGGTGACTATAGTTTGGCGAGGAGTATATTGGACAGGTGATATATGAAACCTTCCATCAGACGGGTGGATCCAAAAAAAAAATGTGAAATGTGAAATAGAGGGCTTCTGCCCACGTAAGCCTTATAAGAAGCCATATCAGAAATTGCACCAGTAGGTGTGTGGTTGATGGTAAATGTCGTTGAAACTTGAAACAACTACTTATTTCCAAAAAAAAATGAAGCTTCATGTTTTGAGAATGAAATAATATAGTGGGACATTTCCATGATAGCCACGTTCTTGTGCTCAGCAATACCATTTTGTTGAATATAGGGTACAATCTTCTACCAAGAGATGCCATGAGAGCAGAGAAATTGTTAGAAAACATTACCTCCCCCATCATAGTATAGACACTTTATCTTTTGCTCACATTGTGCTTTCAACAATAGTTTTGAATTCCTAAAATTTGCCAGACACCTCATTTATGTGTTTAATGGTGTAGACACATAGAAATTGAGAATTATCATCAATAAACGTAAGGAAATATTTAGCTTCCACAAGAGAAGTGGCCATGGAATAACAATTATCACTATATATTAACTCAAGGGGCCTAGAGGGCCTGCCTTGAGTTGTCCTTTGGAAATGACTCTTGTTGGTGCTTACCCGTCACACATCCCTTGTAAACACCATTCGGAGGGTTGATCTCTACCTGGCCATTTTTTTTTTAAAGTACAAGTGATTCTATCCATTAACATATATGGTGGAACTTGCATTCAGGGTCAGAGGTAACCAAGTGAAACTTTAGTGAAAAACATAAAGACTTGAGCTGTCCAATTTGTTATTGGCATCTTCATTGTTAGGTTTGAATTAGAAAGGCTGGGAACTGTAGCCAGTTTGCATTTGTCTGAAATTAAAATGCTATAAACAATCTTCCAAGAGGTGGCATGGGCTGGCCAATTGCCCTATGAAACTATAAGCGGAGGTAACCAGTTCTAAACATATTATGACACACACCAGAAGATATAAACACAAAGCTTGATAGGGAGACAAAGGAAAACTAGAGAATGAATTCATTGCAATAGTTGAGGCAGCATAGGTCAGGATACAAAATAGATTAGTGGCATCCAAATCACAACTCCTTTTTAAGAATAGAAGTATCATGTTTCTTCATATTACAGGACATTCATCTTATAAAAGGCAGAAAAGTGAGGATCTTGAATAGTATTCAAAACCCAACTTGTATGCTATAGGTCAAGGATCTCTCCTTCAAAATTTATAAGGCAGCTCATCTGGGTTTGAAAGGGGCAAGCATGCAGCACCTTCAGACATCATGGGCACTATTACAAGAGCAGAACTGTTGTGTAACAAAATCACCCTTATTCAGGATTATCAATGAAACAAGCATTCCTAATCCTTAATTGATGGTCTTCTCAAGGATGGAGAAACTGATACATGCCTTAAGCAACTAAAAGCAATGGAAAAAAATGGTTCTGAACCGAATGTACAAACATATACGGCATTAATCAGAGAGCTTTGCAAAGAAAATAAGAACCTTGAAGCAGAATTACCCATCAATAAGATGCTGGAAAAGGGTTTGATTCCTGAGAATGACATCTCATGTTGAATTTAACAATAGCACGACTGTAATTTTCTCTCTGACCAAGGTTGGCTTGAAACACTAATTTGGGCAAGCTGATTGATCTCCGTAGTCATATAAAGGAGGTAAGTGTTTTTATCTTTTAAGAGATCGGTGACAAAATATTTGAGGGCTCTGTTGGTGTGATTGAGGGCTGAAATGTTTCTTCCCGAGGCTTATATGATACTCTGTAGCATCTGATGAAGGCAGAGATGATTTCCTGGAGCTCATGATTGCATTTCATCATAATGCATGGAGATGATAAGTTCCTTGGATAGTTATGAATACAGCTGATCAGTTGTATGTCACTGTTCTTTTAATGCAAAGAGTGAACTGTAAGTGAAAGCTAGGTTCTCTGCTCTTATTTTAACTTCTAATTGAGGAATGCATGCATTTGTCATTGTCTATTTCACATTTGTATCATGATTGGATAGATTTGATGCAATGGTTTACCCCATTATATTTCTGGCAATGACTAAATTATGAGATCTCCTTTTGTCCAACTTTAGGCCTTTTGAAGTATATATACATCAGAGTAGATTGTGTCAGGCTTTTATACCTTGATCCTGGAGATTGAACTTTCTCTAATCTGGGAATTTTTTTTTTTTTTGGTTTTCCTTCTTCGTCTGTTCATAAGGTGTAAATAAGCAAACACGTGAAACTTGGATGTGGACATGGCCAGTTTATCACTCACTTTAAAACAGTGGAACGAGTGTTTATAAGGGCACTAATACTGCTATCCAGGATTTTCTTCTCCTAATATTGCCAATGATCTATGGCAGATACGCATGATTTGAAACTCGTTCACACGGATTAAAGCCTGAAAATATACTTTTGTTTCTTCAGACTCTGTGAAGGTTCCAGATTGCAAGGTAGATTGCTGTTTTGTTTGTGATTGAGATTGGCATAATATATCTGTTATCCCCCCTTAGATTTCACAATCGTCTGAGATTAAAATTTCGACAACATGCATTTATGTCGAGGAATGAACTCTGATAACATAATTGTTGTTCAAAAGGGTGTGAAGGGATTTCCAGATGACTTTAAAAGGTTGCCAAAGTCAAGTGCAATAAAGTTAACTGATTTTGGAAGTACCACATTTGAGGATCAAGATCACACCTCAGTGGTCTCTACAAGGCATTATCGAGCTCCTGAAGTTATTTTGGGTGAGCTTAGAAAGTTTGTTCTATGGCTTATCCATCAGATTTTGATAGGACAAATGTCAATTGCATCATGTCGCGTATACATGCCCTTTTTATTTACAATTAATGTTTCTTAGCAGGGCTTGGATGGAACTACTCTTGTGATATTTGGAGTGTAGGGTGCATACTTGTGGAGCTATGCTCGGTAAACTTTTCAGACTAGTTTCTCTTGGATTTGAATGGTTATATAGATCCCGGCAGGAATGATATTTACAGTAGTAACTGTCTTCAAATTTTCAGGGTGAGACATTGTTTCAAACTCATGAAAACTTGGAACACCTTGCTATGACGGAAAGGGTATTAGGGCCTTTGCCACATCATAAGATGAAAAAATCAGAGTGAGTATTTTTATGTTTCTCAACGAAATATTACCTGGATCAGATTATTAACATGCTATAAAATTCAGTATACCTATGGTAAACTATAATGTTTAATGTTAACCTGTCAACAGTAGAAGATATGTGAAATATTTTAGACATGGACTCCGTGAATGGTGTATCCTCCAGAGCAGTAGCGCGAGAGGGGCGGGAGAGTTCATTAAATTTGACATCGATATTGCAAGATGCGCGTTCCTCTTGCGAGAAAGTGCGGAGCATAGCTTAGTTTCGGTGTTATATCAGAAGCAAATTGCAATTCAATCCTAACAGAAAACCCAGTTGTAGCACACTCAAATTGGTAGATCGTGCAATCCATGTACTCCGCCGGTGCCCTTAATAGGCTTCATTGCAGTACAAGGGGGCCCTAATTTCCCATCCTATTTCACCATTTTAATGAAAAAAACAGAAAACAAGGTTTCACAACAGCGGGCAAATCCTCGTGACTTAATCTGAGAGAGGGCATAACGCTGCTACCTAGCACCCAGAGTGTCTGTATTGCACTTTGACGATTCAAACTCTGTTCCTAGTCATTATGAAGACTCGTTAGCTTTGTCATTGATGCTCTAGCGTTTTGACGACCAAGTAGGACAGCGATTTTTGTTAGTGACCTCGTCAGAAGGGGTGCAGTCCGGGAAATCATGAATACGAAACAATGTTGAGCTGTCTTCTACCAGGAAAAGCCTCATTTCATTGATGTGAGCAGGAAGATCCTTCCCTTAGTCCTCGATCAAACATTCTCAGGAAATTTCCTCTCCGCAGCAGGTGGGAAGGACGCACAAGCAGGAGGGATGCGGTAGGAGTGGTACTTATAGACATTGCACGCTTAAACTGAAGGGCGCTCTAATGTCTTGAAGATCACTAACAATGGGGACCTTACCTGAGCCAATGGAGATCATCCCAAAGGACAATGGAATTACTCCTACAGTTGGCATCCCCCAAATGCAAAAATTATTTGATGAACAAAGGAAAAGAGCGAGAGAATTGATAGCAGTGGCCATCGGGCGACGGAAGCTACTATTGCTACTACTACGCCCCCACTCCCACCTGGTGGAACGAAAGGAGCTCATCAGGCATTACGGCAAATACACAATAATTCCTTGTATATATGCATATGGATAAGCAAATAGCCAGTGTTGTGAAGATAGTTCTAGACGCTACTATTGGCTCGTTTCCAGGCACCTTCATTAACTCTCTGTTTTTCTGTGACCCGTATTTACTCTGTTGTTTTTGTATGTTTTATTTATGGAAAGGAATTTTAACCTCCCCATGTGGGCGCCTTTAACTTCCATAGGGTATGTTTGAACATCTAAGGTAACCAGGCAATATGAAAGGGGAGGTAAATTAAATTAACAATTTGAGAAAGAAGCCAAAATAAGGGTCCATAGGTCCTAGAGGTTTAACTTGGCTCTGATACCATGGGTAAGAACCAGATTTCTATTGTTAGAGCCTCAATCTATTATACACTAACATATCTATTTTACTGTTGATTTGCAAGTAATAAAAGGAGCTTGCTGACCTTCTCACAAATTTTTAAACATTTAACATCTTATCATTTTATCATAAGCAACATAAATTAAGATGAGCATTCCATTGAGATCAACTTAACAAGAGTAGTTCATGGAAAAATACCTGTTCCGGCGGTTGATGATGATACCTTTGTAGTATAGCTCCAGCTGAATGCTCCTTCTCACCGACCCAACCGGATTTACCACCCAGCCAACTAGGAAACAAATTCCTAGCCCAGGAAACCTCCACAGGTTCCCTAGCCCTCCGTGCCCAAGTCCAACTAGATATAGTGTGTCCTCAAGGAGAATGTGCAAACCATATAACAATACTTTCCTCCTCTCAAACCCAAGAAACCTCCATAGGTTTCCAAGGTCTCCCTAAAATCATAACAAGTCCAAACAATCACAACCAACCCCCACAATCATGAGCAAAACCTCCCAAAAACTCTCCCCTTCTCTCTTCTCCCTTCCCTTTTTATACCCTCCTTCCCTTCTCCATCTCAACCACCTCTCATTAATGTCATTCACTTCTCACCCATCCCTATAGTTGACTTCTCTTCTCCCAAATAAGCTAGGAGTACATTTGGAAATGTGAGATGTAATTACATGGAGAGGACCATGTCTACTCCTTAATAAATGTGAGGGTACATTGGGTAATGTGAAATGAATATATATATTGATAATGAGTTGGAGAGGACTATGTCTTCTCCCAAGTAAATGTGAAGGTACATGGGGGAATGTGAAATGTAATTACATGGAGAGGACCATGTCTTCTCTTTAATAAATGTGAGGGTACATTGGGTAATGTGAAATGAATATACATATTGAAAATGAGTTGGAGAGGACTATGTCTTCTCCCAAGTAAATGTGAGGGTACATGGGGGAATGTGAAATGTAATTACATGGAGAGGACCATGTCTTCTCCTTAATAAATGTGAGGGTACATTGGGTAATGTGAAATGAATACATACATTTTGAAATAATGGAAGGAGACCAAATTCTACCCAATATTCAATTTGAGAAGGTAAGTGGAGAATTTAAATAATGGAAATCATGAATTTTATATTAGACCTATATTTCTCAATATTTTTAGATAATGTAAACATTAACAAAATTTGTAGGATAAGATTTAAGTGGGGCATTACACTCCTTCCCAGGAAGTCTAGAATCCACTACCAAAGTCAAAGTTGCATCCAATGTCCAACGCTAAAATCCTGACTTGTCCTCTCAATGAACATTTATTGGCTCATTTTTCCAGGGATACTCCCAATGTTCATCTAATTCCATATGGTAATGCTAAGGACAAAAAAAAAATCCATCCTTGACCTTCCCTTCTCTGCTACACAGTCCCTCGAGCAATCCGGTCACCCCCTTTTGTGCAATCGCAAACCTTCCAAGTTTCACTGACACCCCCATCCTGGGTAGTCCATCCCTTGGCGAGGATTCCTCACATCAGAAGATACAAAAAACAAGGAATATCCCTACCTTAAAACCATTGTACCGGTCATAGCATGCTCATGGAAATCAATGGACACTATTGGGTACCAATGTCCCACAATGGCCCTGCTCCTGAATACTTTACCAGCAAACTGTTGTATTTTCCAATTCCTTTTGTTCATTGGTAGCTCATCAATAAGGTACACTTGCAATCTTGTTTGCTTCCTATCACAACAAGTCAAACTAACATCTTTGACAAAATCATCATGTATAAACATATCACACCAGGTTAGCTCGAAACACAACCATCATAGATCAAAATCATAACTCACATGTAACCATCATAAACCAGAATCATAAATCATATGTAATCATTACAGATGAGAATCATAAATCACGTGCATAATAAAACTAAAATAAAATATTGATACTTATCCTTTAATCAATCCTTAGCTTCTACCTTTGTCTTTACTCTATACGCATATCAGATCTGTTTCCACACTCGAAAAACACCTAGTTCCTTCTCCTCAACCATGTGCACATACACATATTGTGCATCACACACATACAACCACACACGACATACAACACCATGAAATACATGCATCTACACCTAACGCACAACACATACACCTACACCCAGGGTACAACACAACACAATACATGAGCTACACCTAATGTACAACACATTACATACATCTATACCTGATGTAAAATGCCACACAATACATGTACCTACACCTGGTGTACAACACAACATATTACATCTATACCTAATGTACAACACCACACAATACGTGTACCTACACATGGCGTGCAACACAACACAATACACATGTCACGATACCACAACTACACAATGCACATACATAGTACCACATGTACACAACACAACATGTATGACATGCACACAATACCACATGTACACTAGTACCATATGTAGAACATGTACATAGTACCATCTATAAAAAGCACCATCTGCACAACGTGTGCACAACATCACATGTACATGGCACCACCTACACAATGTGTACACGATGCCACATGTACATCGTACTACCTGTACAACGTGTACACAATTCCAGATGTACACAACACCACATGCACGACATGTACATGACACCATATGTACACAACACTATATGCACGACATGTACACAACACCACCTGCACACAACACCATATGTACAACATGTACACGACACCACATGCTCACATCACCACTTGTACAATCATGCACACAACACCATATGTACATAGCACCAAATTTACAACATGCACACAACACCATATGTACATAGCACCAAATGTACAACATGCACACAACACCATATGTACATAGCATTGCATATACAACATGTACATAACACCCTATGTACACATTCTGCATATCCAACATGCACACAACACTGCATATCCATCATTTGCACATTACACTATGTACACAACATCGCATATCCAACATGTACATATCACCATCTATACCCAACACTACATATACAACATTCACACAACACTATCTGTACCACCCTATACATAGCATTGTATAAACAACATTTACACACACTATATATACACAACACCGCATGCACACAACATCACAAATGCAACATGTACAACATATGCACAATAGTGATACCACACATCCAAAACCACACTGCCTCACCAAGCAACCTTGCTTTCAGTGTCTTAGCCATGCTTGTCCCAACATGCCACAGACCACATTGCTTTCATTTCACTGATGTATCCCTCAGTATATCTTGTCCATAACATAGACATAATATAATCACATAATATCAACTCATAACCACATGATACTGACCTCGTATATTTGTTATGACTACTCTTCCACTTCATTCCCCATAAACCAAGAACCTCTTCATGTCATTCACCTGCATAAGCAATCATTCCTCCACAAGAATGATCCCTGACAATCCTGTCAAATGGTGACATAGATACATGGATATGTACATACATATACACAAACATCAACATAAACAATCATGATCATGTCAGACAATGATATGCATACATTCATATGTACATATAAAAATTAGCATTAAACAACCATGATCCATGACGACCTTGTCAAACACGACGTACATACATACATACATGTATACATATATAAACATCAACAAAATCATGATCTTAACATAATTACCAGATAACATAAGGTCAAGGTTAAGAGAACTCCCTTTTTCCATGCATGTCATGCATAATCATTGAGAACAATCATTCCCAACATAGCCAAGGCATTTGACACCTCAAATCCATTTACCTTACCTTTCTTGATTACCTTTCAAAGGAATGTCCTACCATCGTCCATTTACACCAATGGACGCAACCAATCCAACTATCTTTCATACTCTTGCCTTCAACTTCCCTTGCACCAAGCTTCACCCTGGTCTTACCTTACCTGTTGGATTTCATTAAGCTCTCTCGAGCTCCACTAACTTTCCTCTTTCCCCAACCAATTCCCAAGGCTCTCAAAATAATAAAGGAAAGACTGACCAAGCAAACAAAAAGAAAACCATGGAAAACCAACAATGTTATGACACCACAAACAAAATGGCATGGTCGTGCACAAGACACAAACAAAACTACAATCAAGCACAACAAATCACCAAAATACCAAAAACACAACACTGACAACAAACGCCATGACTCAATCTGCATGGTTCACAAGGAAATCTCAACTCGAGCCTTCTTCAAGATTTGATGACAACCTCTCTTTCCATGCAACTCACTGCATCATACTACCATAAACACATAAACTTCAGTGTATAAATAAACATAACAATACATTAGTTACCTTATCTTGTTATGCTAAGCACGTTGCCTTATAGTTGAATAAATTTGTGCCATGTCTCAAGGGACCCCATTTCCCTTGACAAATCTAGCTATAACTAGACACCAACTGTTACACCTGTCAAATACATGTCCATGAATATAACACGTAACCACATAATGTCAAATGAAATCAAGGTTAAGAGGACTTACGAAATGCAAAGCACTCATTCATTTGGAATTAGGGTTTCCAAACATAGCCAAAGGAATTCTTTCCCAATTCCTCTCTTTTACCTTTTAACTTGTTGCAATCAAGGCTTACTATGTATTGTCACATCACCCAATTGTTAGTTATATAAACACATCAATTGTTACCTTGTCACACTAATACCAAGCATGTTTCCTGCAATTGTTTACACATGTCAAGCACATGTTCTAAATATAAAGACAATCATATCTATTAATTTGAAATCAACCTTTACCAAGACTAACAATCACGTCATAATCCATAGTCAACTCATAGTCATTAGACATAATGCTACAACTGTCACCTATTACACTCAAGTACATGTCAACTATCTCAACACATATGCGTTAGTACAATCATATTAAACAAGATCATTTGAACACATATTCATATTATGCAATTCATTAAACATCCAACCAACTTGCAAACATACCATGCTAAATAAATCAACTAGATGACATAATCAAACACTCAAACATTAAATAGACAACATAATTAAACATTAAAGAACAAAGTAGACGACATAAACAAGCTCATACCTTAATGTATCTCAGGGGAGGCTATCTTGTCTGCACAATCAAGCTAGATTAGCACACTATAACTTTCACAATATATCAACTCAACCATAAATAAAGTCATGATATCCATGACAATAACTAACTAACATGTTCACATCATAAGCTCATAAACATTTGTCACTCATGCATAACATATGTACGATCAGTCGAGATTAGTAGATACTTGAATGTCATAACCCTAACCATCTGCATAGGCCAATCCAATTTAGCATGATACATATAACATCAAGATATTAATGTTATAACCCTAATCATCAAGCTACTAGCATATAACAACAAGAAGTTATAAATCATGCTCATCAACAACATATAACCTAATCATCAAGCTAACTATCATATAAAAACAACAAATTATATATCATGTTCATCAACAACATATAACCTAATCATCAAGCTAACTATCATATAACAACAACAAGTTAACCTATAACATACTCATCAACAATGTATAACATAATAATCAAGTTATCTTAACATAAAACAAACATAGCAATGCATACAACCAAAGGTTACTATCATTCATGACTATTTGACACATGGGCGTATGAGCACACTAATCAACTAGCATCTATCATGTATGTAACCATAACCTCAATAGAATGAAAGGCATACACATAACCATAATGCTTAACAATAATCCTTAACCTACATACATGCATGCCCAACATACAAACCTGTATGACAACGTGTTCTTGCCTTGAGGTCCAATGCTGCAACTTCACTTTAATGATATGCATCTCCTGCTCTATCTCAACTAGCTCATTAGCATCATAACATACTAGTAACATCATCATGACCTAATGCATATAATGACTTCACAATGCATGTCCGACCTACCATACATGCATAACCATAACCATGACAATGCATGCATAACAACATATAGACACTAACATGCATAACAAATGCATATACAACCATACACTCATGATGACACATTCTACAACAACACCATCAAACTTTACATGGTGACATCATTACACCCATGATCGACACCATACAAATGCAACAAGAACATGGACTACAAGCAGAAGGCACACATATGTAACCAACATGAATGCATGACCAACATACTGCCCATCCAGTTCGAGGGGTGAACCATGATCTGATACCACTCTTTGGTATCAAATATTATACAAGGAGAATGGAAACCAGACATTCCCCAAAGAGAACGGAACCCACTCCGATACCACCCTGTAAGACCCTCCTCCCACATCTACCCAAGCAACCAGCCAACCAGGGTAAACATGCGACGAGAGGCCACTATGATATGATTCGACCTCCTAAGGCACATTAAGTAAGTGGAACTAACAGAAACACACCATACAAACATTCAACATCAACATTAGGACCCTCAGGAACCAATCCAACCTTTCTACCAACTAGTCCCTAGGTCCCACAAATATTTTGTACCACTT
The DNA here is from genome assembly GCA_000404065.3 of Pinus taeda. Classification (NCBI taxonomy): domain Eukaryota; kingdom Viridiplantae; phylum Streptophyta; class Pinopsida; order Pinales; family Pinaceae; genus Pinus; species Pinus taeda. The sequence goes on along the minus strand of APFE031162112.1, from coordinate 172,579 downwards.
GACCTCTGGATGCTCTCATGCTATGGGCATGCCAGCATCCAGGGACCTTTGGATGCTCTCACAGGCCTGCAAGCCAGTGTCTAGGGACTTTTTTGCACAATGTTGTGTAAGCGTCTCTAGTATTTGAGCCACTTTTTCAAACCCAGAGCCCAGCTCACTGCCCAAAGTTAAATGACATCTTCAAAATAGTAAGATAACAAGGAAATGACAATACAAATGTAATTACTTGAATAATACCTTAACTGGACCCCTACTGGCCATGATAGGAATTTCGTCAAACATATCATGAATGTGTAATCTACAAGTGTAAATAACATATCTAAGCATAGGGGTCTCATACTTATCTTAGAATAGCTACGAAGCATTGATGCCTCAAGACATTAGCTATCATTTCATCCATTTAGGTCATAGATACATTGTTCATTCATATATAAGTAAAAACATGATGAGAGCCATACATAGCTACTGTCATAAAACACATACATAACTAGTTTAATAGCATCATAAATACTAGTGAAATCACAACCATATGATTCACATATAAACCAGTATAATACTCACAGAAATACAAGGAGAAATAACCTCATAAAAATCCAACTTGGTATGGGACTACCACGTTCCACCCGACTATAGACATGGCTGAGCCAAATCTCTCTTCAACCAGTCACCCCCGTGCCATATTCCAAGTATGAATGTGGGATCTCACAAAACAAACCAATAAAAAACATCCAGGGCTTCCAGAGGCCATCCACCTCAACCCATCAAACAATGATTCCACCTCATGGTTGGACATCACAAAACCATTATCAAATTGGTCTCCACCTAAGCCTTCTAGAGCTCCAAAGCGTTTGTTCCAAACAAGGCTTCCAGGACTAGTAACTCAACCCACAACTATCGTCGGGCTTTTAGAGCATTTGTCCAACCATGGCTTCCAAGACTAGTAACTCAATCCACCAAGGGCTTCCAGAGATTTTTTCCAACCAAGGCTTCCAGGACTAGTAACTCAACGCAAGATGTTACAAGGCTTCCAAAGAATTTGTCCAACCAAGGATTCCAGGACTAGTAACTCAATGCAAGCTAAAGGAAACATGAGAACCAACCAAAAAAAAACAAGGAAATAAACCCACAATCTCCATGGCTATCCAGGAAATGGCAAGGCTAGGCAATCCATTGTCAATCCAGGAAATCCTCCATGATAGTGACAAATCATGACCAATAATCCACATGCATGCTAAAACTAGTGAGGAAAACATACATGCAACTCGGTAATTGCATGCCAAATCCATTGTAGATGCTAATGTTCATGTCCTCTTGCATTTTCCTGCTCTTCCTTTGCCTTATTGCTCCAAGCATCCAAGTATGCCACACTCTCCAAGAGTGCTCCAAGAGTATGAGAGAGAGAGAATAAAAGAGAGCTCCACCAAAACTGAACTGACGAAGCTTACACTGACCAAGATTTCCAACTAATCCTCAGAAGCCTTTTTATTAATGAGGCCTCTATTTTCTTCATTTTCTTCCTCACATGAAACCTATGACCTTTAACCTTCCTTTTCTCCAAATTTCCATTATTTTCAAAAATGAAATGCCAATTAATGCCTCATGTCTTTCCAAAGCCTTTGCCATTGACTCTGCCAAGTTCCTTAGCCATAATAACCGAAATAAACACCCGCACTAGGATGTCTTACTCACCATTCAACTTGGAATACATGTCCCATCACCGTGATCTTATATATTTTTACATGGGTTTTTAACCAGGGTTGTTACAGTAACTGAAAAAGATTCATACATATTTGTTTGATTCGGTGGCTTTAGTGGGAATTAGCTCCTCGTTGCTACTTGGGGAGAAATTGATATTAGTAGGAATACCCATATGCTTCTATAGCCACTCGAGCCGACTATCCATTACTCTACATTTGATTCAACATTAGGAGAATTTCCCCCTTAATTTCATTTATTTCCACAAGTACTCTGGCCAAGATAAACTTTAAATGCCAATATATTTCAACCATATACATATACTAGTTTAATTTCCATTAGTGTCTCTAGCATCTAGAACTAGTTATGCTACCTCTGCTAGCGCTTTTGTGTCGATGAGGGTGGGTTGTTCATTTTTCAATTCCCTCTCTACCCATGTAATTTCCTCCTGAACCAGTTTGGGATTGAGCTACATGAATTTGTTAGCCAATATTTCATCTCTCATATGAGCTCTTGAGCACCCTCATTCTTGATAATAAGTTGTGCCCCTCCACACCCTATCTCTCTAACAAGGCATGGTGTAATATCGTGAGAAGAGCTAGGCCAAAAATTGGATGAATGGCCTCCTTAACCGAAATCAAATCAGTGCACTTGCACTTAAGGGATGAGTTGGATGAGAATAGTGTCGAGCTTAATGCTTTGGAACAATATTATAGCCCCGTATTAGATTTGAGAAGAATAGGGAAGAATATGAAAGGAGACCTAAAAGTCTTGAGATAACAAGGAACATGAAACTAAAAATCTATCTAGGCGGGATAAATATGCCCCAAGCCATATATGCAATTATTCCATGTAAATTTTTTGGCAGCTAACCTAATATCCATTAGATCTAGTGAAGTAATTAGATCCTCTAAGCTTTCTTGAAATTGATCTCGAACATGGGAGCCTCCTTTTTCTTCCCAAGGATGCAGTGTTGCACTAAAATCCTCTGCCACAATACAATGTTGACGCTAAGGAGAGTCTTTGAGGTCTTGAAGAGACACCCAATAATTGACCTTTTTTGTATATTGAATAGGGAGAAATACATTAACAACATTACACGCCTTGTTTGATGGGAAATGAATCAATCAAAACACCATCCAATGAGGTTCTGAATGTGAGTCAATCAACTTAAAAATAGGGGTAGAACAAATCGAACATATCACCCTAGAAGCCTCATATGATCAAATCACTCTAAGCTCAAATTCTTCCATAATTTTGAAAACTTTTGGAGTGAATCTCATTCCCCTAGCTTCATCTCCTAGAACATGAGGATTGTTGACATTTCATTTTTTATTAGAGATTTAATTTCAGACATATGTTTATCAAAGCCCAACCACCTTCAATTATAGGAGAGGAATTTCATTATTTAGTGTGTGATTTGTTGCCTCCAAAATGGATGCCATGGCCACTTTTCTTAACATTTATGTTGACCATTTTAGAAAAATCAATCATATGGGTCCCCATTTCCTTATATTTTCAGTTTTTTCATTCCAAATTTGTCAATTTGTTTTCCTCCTTACTTTTCTTTGTGAATGATCTATTTCCTTTTCCTTGTTCACATTCAATTTTTCATCTACAAAGCTTTATAGTAACCCTCTACACTAGGCTTTATGGCCCCTAGGGGAGTGAAATTCTTCTTCTTCTTAATTTAAACCCTCCCCTTGAGTCCCCACAAGGGCCCCTTGTAGGGGAAGAATCCCTTTTGGTGCTATATGAGAAGAGGGCTTAGTGGGGCTTGGGGCCTCCTAGATTAACACTACAATACTTGGAATTTCTCCTTCCAACAAATGATTCAAGATATCGAAACTATGGTTTGGATCTAGGGATATACTATTACTACTAGTAGAGGTTCCCTCTCCAAGCATTGGCCCTTGCTTTCTAAAGACATGATCCCTTTCCTTTCTACCCTATGGTCGCTTGAGGAGGAACTTAGTTGTCCATCCTTATAGGGCCTCCTCTCCTTTTCTATTTTTTCCATTGTTCTCCATCATCAAGATGCTTTAGCTGCTCTTATGCCTTCTTGCAATTGTGTGTGAAATGGCCATATTCATGGAAAAAATTGCATTTAAATGGAAGTTGACCATAATCAACTTCTTGTATGTGAGACCAACTGTATAGGTTTAAATTTATGACTATTGGTAAACCCTTGTCTAGGTCCTCCTCCATATAGATCCTGACACAGGCTTGCAATCCTTCTTATGGTTCAGGTCAGTCGATGTGTTATCAAAGGTCATTTTATATACTCCTGAAATTTTCCTTGTTCTAACAATATAGCGGGGAGAAGAGAAGTTGGACCCATATCGAGACTGCTACTGGAACATCACATTCATGATTAAAATATTGATTTCAACAGTCCATATATAACCCTTGGGCCCCCATGAATTATGATCCATTCTTGAAGATGAGATCTCGATTTGCTTTGTCTTTGAATAGGAAGGTGTAAAACCCTCGCCAATGAAATGACATTGGAACCTTTAATTTAATCTTGACTATTATCCATACTCGTAGGGATCTCAAAGAGGATCATAAGCCCATAAATTGACTAATAAGCCCCCGATGTGCAAGCTTCGGGGCCATTGATATGGATTGAGAGGCATGAACCTCCACCTTTGGAATGTCGTTGATCTTATTCACAAATTTGGAAGATTTGGCCTTATGGAAATACGACCCTCCAACAACAAGGGCATTGAATGCCACTATGTCTAGAGTGGGAAAATAGGGGGGGAGACAAGGGCCCTCTTGAACCTTGATCCATCTTCAACGAAGAGAGGAATGCATCAAAGGTGTTAGGCACATAAAAACTTAATACTTATAAAAAACTTACAATATAACAATATTTTTTACCGTGGATATTCACCCCCTCTTTACCACAGATATTATTAACTTGTAAATAGGCTTTGTCACAATACCATGGCCTATCAATACCAAATGCAAAAACCATAATTCATTTCACAATCAAATAATTTAATTTTATAACATTTTTTAATTAAATGTAAAAAGATCCATCTTAACTCCAAATCTACCAAACGTCGAGAGGGATTAAATCTCTTGAGGTACAAACCTCTTTTAGAGTGAAAAAAGATTTGATCCCTCTCGGTGCTTAGTATATCTGAAGTTAAGATGGATCTAGTCTAGATTGTGCAATGCACACCAGGATATGTAGTTTTTTAAGTATTACCAAGCTACAATTTTTTTGTCCATTTAGATTTGGTGTAGAAATTCGAACTATAGATTAACCTGATAATGCAATATAACTAAAGTAAAATACTTCAATCTACTTCTACAATCAAACTTGTGGAAGCTTAATAGATTTGAGCAAGATCAAGCAGAACACATATAACCAAAAGCAAAATCAATGCACATGAAACACAGAAGAATACTCTGGGGAAAGCCTCAGCTAAAAACCCCACTATATGTATTATCATACAAGTGGAAATATCTTAGGATTACACATAGCTTTAGCTCTCACAACTAGCGAACACTCAGTAAAATCCTCATAGATGCTCGCAGGCAAAATAGACTTCTCATTAAGTCCTCCACACTGCCCTCCAAGCGCCTATTTCTTAGCACAGTTTTTCATGGGTGATCCAGCTGTTACCATGTGTAACATTGACCACTCACACTGATCTTACACCCTGTAAAACTATGCAAATCTCAAGGAATGAATTCTTTCTGCATGCAAGAGTTTTCCTTAGAGGAAAGTTCTAGCAACTAATAGTACATTATCCCTGTCTTTAATCTCAACTCGGTCTTTCTCTGAATAGACATGCATGAGTTATTTATGATAGAATCTTCATTATCTGGAGTAAACTAGTTTGATGCATTCATGCATTAACTGACTGAACTCACAATTAGTTCCTCAAACTGTTTGGAACTAATTTAATTGGACATAACTCATTTAACTAAGCTAACTAATTACAAACCAAATACAACTCATCCTTATATCCTTAATTAAGGGATAATCTCCTTAATTTAAGGGATAACTGTTGCATGACTCCACAAAGACTTCTAGCTTGTATTTCTCCAACTAATTAATCCAAGATGAATTAATTAAGTATTTTTCAAACAACTAGTGAGACTAAATTTGAATTTTAATTCTCAATTTTCATTCAAGGACAAATTAAAATTGGAATATTCTTGTTGCCACATTTCAACACTCCCTCTCAACAAGAAAGGGATTATCTGCCACACCAATCATGTCTCTTTGGAACTCGAATTTACACTTTGACAATGCCTTAGTCAAAATGTCAGCATCTTGCTCCTCAGTCGAAATATACTGCAACAACATGATCCTCTTCACTACACAATCTTTGAGATGATGATACCGAATGTCGATGTGCTTGGACCTGTCATGAAATACTAGATTGTCAGAGAGTTTGATACAAATCTGATTATCACAATAGATCACAGTTGGACCCATCCTCTGATCAAACAAACCAACTAAAATTTTCCACATCCAGATGGCCTCACATGTTGCCTGACTTGCAGCCATGTATTCAGCCTCTGCCGAGTTGAGTGTAACCGACCTCTATTTCCTATTGTACCAAGAAACTACCGCCAACCTTTCCAATCTTATGGACTCCCTACCCAATCTGCATCAGTGAAGCCCTGTAGCTTCACTCCCTCTATCCGTTTGTACCATAATCCATACTAAGATGTGCCTCTAAGGTATCTCAAAACATGCTTTTCCGCTTTCCAAAACATCTTGGTAGGCTGAACCATAGCTTGACTCAACTGGTTCACCGAATAGCACAAATCTGGTCATGTGTTCACTAAGTACATCAGTGAACCCATAAGCTGCCTATACACAGTAGCTTCTACTACTTCTCCTGAAGTAGCATCCTCCTTCCTCCAGTTACCTGCTAGAGGAGTCTGCATGGGATTGCACTTCTCCATGTGGAATCTCCTGAGTATCTCATTGGCATACTTGCCCTAAGACACAAACAACTCCCCATCCTTCTGCCATACTTCCATGCTAAGGAAGTAATGCATGAGACCCATGTCTTTCATCTCGAATTCTCTTGCAAGGTCCTCCTTGAAAGGCATGATCAACTGATCATCACCTGTCATTATGAGATCATCAACATAAAGTACAATGATCAACTGCTTACCTTTCACCATGATGTGGTACAAGTTCGCATCTGCTTCATGTTATGTGAATCCCAACCCAGTGAAGTAGTTGTCAATTCTGGTGTACCAAGCACGAGGTGCTTGCTTCAGCCCGTATAAATCTCTCTTGAGTTGGCACACATTCGACTCACGATCGAAGGTCTCAAAACCTTCCGGCTACTCATGTACATCACTTCCTCAATCTTGCCATTGAGGAATGCAGTCTTCACATCCATCTGATGGATCTTCCAACCCATCTATGCTGATAGTGCCAACATCGATCTAATAGATGAGTACCTTGCTACAGGAGAAAAAGTCTCATCATAGTCGATCCCCTCGACCTGTGAAAACCACGGGCAACAAATCTTGCCTTATGTTTCTCCACATTACCATCAACAGCTTGCTTTACTTTGTAAAGACAACGGGAACTCACAACTAACTTGTTCTCCGATCTTGGAACCACATCCCAAACATTGTTCTGAACTATGGATTTGTACTCCTCCACCATAGCATCAACCCAAATCGGCTGCTACACTGCTTCCTCAAAGGAAGATGGCTCGGTCTCAACACATTCCCCAACAAGGGCCATGTATCCAGTGTACCTCTTAGGTGAACTCCTCTATTTGCGTTGAGAAGATGGTTCTCCCACATTCTATCTCGCATCCAACAACAATCTGTCAGCTTCTCTTGTGCACTTCTGTCCATCTCTGGAAGACTCTGCTTGAGTGGATGTCTCCACTCCTGGAACCTCTGCATGCGGCTACTCCACATCAATTTGAGGCTCCTCCTCCTTAGGAACCAATAGTTCGTCCACATCCTATAGTTGGAGCTCCCTCTCAAGGGAAAATTGCATGGCCTTCTGCTCATCAAACTTAAGATATCTGCGAACCACTGGCCTCCGACTAGAAGACAAGTACACCCGATAGTTGTGGGGTGTATCAGTGTACCCCACAAGTATACCCAACTCAACTGTCAGCTCAAGCTTCTTCCATGCATCCTTTGTCACGTGGCAATATACCGATGAGCCAAAGATCCTGAAGTGACCCACATTTGGTCTCTTACCAGAGTAAGCTTCCTCTTGTGTTTTCATCCCAAGTATGCGATGTGGGCTTCTATTCTACAAATAGACCATTGTGTTGTAAGCCTCTGCCCACAAATGAAGTGGTAGGCCTTGGTCATGCAACATCGCCCGTGCTGCCCCTACAATCGTTCTGTTCTTCCTCTCAGCCACCCCATTTTGTTGTGGGTTATGGGGTGTCATCAACTCCCATTTAATTACTTCCACTGCACAGAAGTACTTAAACTCTTGAGAGACATACTCTCCACCATTGTCGCTTCTCAAGGCCTTGATCCTCTTCCCTGACTCTTTCTCAACCAAGGCTTTGAACTCACGAAATTTTCAGAATGTTTGGTCCTTCTTCTGCATGAAATAAATCCAGCATTTACAAGAAAAATCATCAATGAAAATCACATAATACCTTTGCTTCATGGTGGATACTATCGAGAATGGTCCACACAAATCAATATGAACTCGCTCTAAGATCACTTCTGCTCGACTGTCTCGATCATGAAAGGAAGACTTGGTGTACTTTCCCAAGGTACAACCTTTGCATGTGTCAACTTGCTCAAGTTTACCTTTGGGAAGTCCAATAGAGATCTGTTGCATTACCTTCAAGGCCCCATGATGCAGGTGGCCCAACCACCTGTGCCATAACTCACCAATGCCTTGGCTTTGCACCAATTCTGCTTTCAAACTCAATGTTGCACAATCATCTACTTCTAGTTTATAGAGATTCTTCACTTGAATCCTGATCCTCTTGGTCTGACCCATGGCTATGTGTCTTAGGAACACCTTTCCTTTATTGAAGACAACATCGTAGCCTTTGTCCTCCAACATCGTGACCGATACCAAGTTCTTCTTTAGTTCAAGCACATACTTTACATCAGTCAAGATGAGGGGAGCTCCATGCTCCCTCTAAAAAGCAACTGTGCCTTCTCCTGAAACACAATACTTTCCGTCGTCACCCATATCTATGCGCATCTTGAGGTCTTTCTCCTCTAAGGTACTGAATAAACTTTTATCGCCAGTCATGTGGAATGAGGCTCCACTATCAAGATACCAAACACAACCCACCACCGATGAAACCATACATGCGATGAGGGTAAAGTCCATTTCGAAATGAGAAGTTAATGCCTCACCTTTTGATCCTGTTGTGGATCCCTTCTTGGACTTCTTCGATGGGCAATTAGTTGCATAATGTCCCATCTGATGACAATTAAATCATATCACTTTAGATTTTTCAACCTTCTTCCCTCCATGAGAAGAATTCGATTTGGAATGGAAAGCCTTCCCTTTCCCTTTCCTTGCCTTACTTGCTAAGGCCAGATTTTATTTATCATCATTCTTTGATGAAGAACCATCTCGAGTGCTCCTCCTGATCTCCTCCTGCATGAGACCCGACCACAGTCGTTCCCAATCCAGCAGTTTATCTCTTCCATCCACAGAGTCTTGGTAAGTATTCTAGCTCTTTGGAAGACCGACGAGAGCAAGGATCACCATATCATCATTGGCAGTAGTTATTCTCACACTACCAAGTTCATCTCTGCAGGTGGTGAGCTTGTTTAGATATGTAGAAATAGTATCGCCCTTCTCCATCTTGATTTTTCAAAGCTCATCCTTGAGCGCCAGTTTCCTTTGGTCGCTACTATTCTGATAGAGGTCCTTCAATGTCTTCCACGTTGAAAATGGAGTCTCCTTCCCATGGAGACTCGAGACAATATGGTCTCGAACTCCCTCCAGAAGAATCTATCTCACCTTCTCCACACACTTCTTCCATTCAGCCAATTCTTGTGCATTAGCTGCAACTAGCTTGGGGATTTCTTGATCAATGAAATCCTTCAAACCATTGTCTTCTAATATTGCTTCCATTCTATCCTTCCATGCTATGTAATTTGAGCTGCCTTCCAAGGCATACTCGAGTCTCAAGCTGTAGAATGCCATAGACCAACCTAAAGTATGAGATGAATTCGATTTGTACCTGCAATCCCGAACTTCAAACTTCGAATTTTCTTCTTCGTATATTGTTCACAACTCTGATAACCTTTGCTCCAATACCATGTAGAAATTATGGTTGTAGATTAACTTGGTAATGCAATATAACTAAAGCAAAATACTTCAATCTACTTCTACAATCAAACTTGTTGAAGCTTAATAGATTTGAGCAAGATCAAGCAGAAAACATATAACCAGAAGCAGAATCAATGCACATGAAACATAAAAGAATACTCTGGGGAAAGCCTCAGCTAAAAATCTCGCTATCTGTATTATCATACAAGTGGAAATATCTCAAGATTACACACAACTTTAGGTCTCACAGCTAGCCAGCACTCAGTACAATCCTCAGAGATGCTCACAGGTAAAATAGACTTCTCATTAAGTCCTCTACACTGCCCTCCAAGTGCCTATTTCCTAGCACCATTTTTCCTGGGTGATCCAGTTGTTAACATGTGTAACATTGATCACTCACACTGATCTTACACCCTATAAAACTATGCAAATGTCAAGGAATGAATTCCTTCTGCATGCAAGAGTTTTCCTTATAGGAAAATTCTAGCAACTAATAGTACATTGTCCTTGCCTTTAATCTCAACTGGGTCTTTCTCTGAATAGACATGCATGAGTTATTTATGAGAGAATCTTCAGTTATCTAGAGTACACTAGTTTGATGCATGCATGCATTAACTGACTGAACTCACAATTAGTTCCTCAAACTGTTTGGAACTGATTTAACTAGACATAACTCAGTTAACTAAGCTAACTAATTACAACTCATCCTTATCTCCTTAATTAAGGGATAATATCCTTAATTTAGGGGATAGTTGTTGCATGACTTCATAAAGACTTCTAGCTTGAATTTCTCCAACTAATTAATCCAAGATGAATTAATTAATTATTTTTCAAACAGCTGGTGAGACTAAATTCGAATTTTAAATTCTCAATTTTAATTCAAGGACAAATTAAAATTGGAATATTCTTGTTGCCACATTTCAACACTCCCTCTCAACAAGAAAGGGATTATCTTCCACCCCGATCATGTCTCTACGGAACTCAAATTGACACTTTGACAATGACTTAGACAAAATGTCAGCATCTTGCTCCTCTGTCGAAATATACTACAACAACATGATCCTCTTCACCACATAGTCTCTGAGATGATGATACTGAATGTCGATGTGCTTGGACCTGTCATGAAATACTGGATTCTCAGAGAGTTTGATACAACTCTGATTATCACAATAGATCACAGTTGGATCCATCCTCTGATCAAACAAACCAACTAAAATTTTCTGCATCTAGATGGCCTCACATGTTGCCTGACTTGCAGCCATGTATTCAGCCTCTGCTGAGATGAGTGCAATCGACCTTTGTTTCCTGCTGTACCAAGAAACTAGCGCCGACCCTTTCGATTTGATGGACTCCCTGCCCAATTTGCATCAGTGAAGCCCTGTAGCTTCATTCCCTCTGTCCATCTGTACCATAATCCATACTGAGATGTGCCTCTCAGGTATCTCAAAACATGCTTTGCCTCCTTCCAAAACATCTTGGTAGGATGAACCATAGCTTGACTCAGTTGGTTCACCGCATAGCACAAATCTGGTCGTGTGTTCACTAAGTACATCAGTGAACCCACAAGCTGCTTGTACACAGTAGCTTCTACTACTTCTCCTGAAGTAGCATCCTCCTTCCTCTAGTTACCTTCTAGATGAGTCTGCATGGGCTTGCACTTCTCCATGTGGAATCTCCTGAGTATCTCATTGGCATACTTGTTCTGAGACACAAACAACTCCCCATCCTTCTGCCACACTTCCATGCCAAGGAAGTAATGCATGAGACCCATGTCTTTCATCTCAAATTCTCTTGCAAGGTCCTCCTTGCAAGACATGATCAACTGATCATCACCTGTCAGTATGAGATCATCAACATAAAGTACAATGATCAACTACGTACCTTTCACCATGATGTGGTATAGGTTCACATCTGCTTCACTCTTTGTGAAGCCCAATCCAGTGAAGTAGTTGTCGATCCTGGTGTACCAAGTACGAGGTGCTTGTTTCAGCCCGTACAAAGCTCTCTTGAGTTGGCACACATGCGACTCATGGTTGAAGGTCTCAAAACCTTCCAGCTGCTCTATGTACACCTCTTCCTCAATCTTTCCATTGAGGAATGCAGTCTTGACATTCATCTGATGGATCTTCCAACCCATCTGTGCTGATAGTGCCAACATCGATCTGATAGATGAGTACCTTGCTACAGGAGAAAAAGTCTCATCATAGTCGATCCCCTCAACCTGTGAGAAACCACAGGCAACAAATATTGCCTTATGTTTCTCCACACTACCATCAGCAGCTTGCTTTACTTTGTAAAGCCAACGGGAACTCACAATGAACTTGTTCTCCGGTCTTGGAACCACATCCCAAACACTATTCCAAACTATGGATTCATACTCCTCCACCATAGCATCAACCCATATCGGCTGCTACACTGCTTCCTCAAAGGAAGATGTCTCGGTCTCAACACATTCCCCAACAAGGGGGCCATGTATCCAGTGTACCTCTCAGGTGAACTCCTCTGTCTGCGCTGAGAAGATGGTTCTCCCACATTCTCTCTCGCATCCGACAACAATCTGTCAGCTTCTCTTGTGCGCTTCTGTCCATCTCTGGAAGACTCTGCTTGAGTGGATATCTCCACTCCTGGAACCTCTGCATGCAGTTGCTCCACATCAGTCTGAGGCTTCTCCTCCTTAGGAACCAATAGTTCCTCCACAACCTGTAGTTGGAGCTCCCTCTCAAGGGAAACTCGCATGGCCTTCTGCTCATCAAACTTGAGATCTCTGTGAACCACTTTCCTCCGAATAGTAGGCAAGTAGCGGCGATAGTAGTGGGGTGTATCAGTGTACCCCACAAGTATCCCCAACTCAGCTGTCAGCTCAAGATTCTTTCGTGCATCCTTTGTCACATGGAAATATACTGATGAATCAAAGATCCTGAAGTGACCCACATTTGGTCTCTTACCAGAGTAAGCTTCCTCTGGTGTTTTCATCCCAAGTATGCGATGCGGGCTTCTATTCTACAAATAGATAGTTATGTTGCATGCCTCAGCCCACAAATGAAGTGGTAGGCCTTGGTCATGCAGCATCGCCCGTGCTTTCCCTACAATTGTTCTATTCTTCCTCTCAGCCACCCCATTCTGCTGTGGGTTATGGGGTGCCGTCAACTCCCGTTTAATTCCTTCCGTTGCACAGAAGTCCTTAAACTCTTGAGAGACATACTCTCCACCATTGTCGCTTCTCAAGGCCTTGATATTCTTCCCTAACTCTTTCTCAACCAAGGCTTTGAATTTAAAAAACTTTGAGAAGGTTTGGTCCTTCTTCTGCATGAACTAAATCCAACATTTACGAGAAAAATCATGCTTCGCGGTGGATACTGTCAATAATGGTTCACACAAATCAGTATGAACTCGCTCTAAGATCGCTTTTGCTCGACTATCTCGATCATGAAAGGAAGACTTGGCGTACTTTCCCAAGGTACAACCTTTGCATGTGTCAACTTGCTCAAGTTAACCTTTGGGAAGTCCAGTAGAGATCTGTTGCATTAACTTCAATGCCTGATGATGCAGATGGCCCAACCGCCTGTGCCATAACATGCCAATGTCTTGGCTTTGCACCAATTCTACTTTTGAACTCAATGTTGCACAATCATCTACCTCTAGTTTATAAAGATTCTTCACTCGAATCCCGATCCTCTTGGTCTGGCCCGTAGTTATGTGTCTTAGGAACACCTTTCCTTTACCGAAGACAACATCGTAGCATTTGTCCTCCTACATTGTGAGCAATACCAAGTTCTTCTTCAGTCCAAGCACATACTTTACATCAGTCAAGTTTGTAAGTTTTAACCTCGTACAAAAATTACCTGCATACGAATTCTAAAACACAGAAAATAAACAATGTGAGAGCATAACACATAAAACACATGTACACAGAGATTTTCCCCTGGATCCCTAATCCAGGACTACTAGCTTGATTTCTCGTTATATTCCTTTCAATGTTACAATACATATTTATACATGCCGAAGCATCCAATACCATGGACTGAAAACCATCGCGTCCAAAACCATGTGCGAAAAATCATGCACAAAACCATAGGTAGGTCTGCCCAACCTAATATAGGGTCCAAAAACAAAAAATTTCAAGGTGCTGCCTCAGACCCCATAGAGTAGGGTTACCTGCACCCTGCAAACCCCTTGTGACCAACCAACTACATAATCGACGTAATGAAAGGGGGGCTCCCCCCCCCCCTCCCTCTAACCCCCTGGTTAACTACGTGGGCTAGTC
>APFE031162112.1:60641-155294 GCA_000404065.3 Pinus taeda | reverse complement strand
CTCAGATGTGAAAGAGAGGGTTTCTTACCAGTCCATACCTCTTGTGGAGTCTTATCCTCCAACGCTGATGAAGGTGATCTGTTGAACAGGTAACATGTTGTCTCCACCACCTCTGCCCAGAATTCCTGTCCTAACCCGGTACCACTGAGCATGCTTCTTGCCCTTTCCATCAAAGTCTTGTTCATTCTTTTTGCAACTCCATTTTGCTGAGGTGTATATGGATTAGTCTTTTGCCATGCTATACCACACTTCTTATAGAATTCTTCAAATTCCTAACTGCAAAACTCTCCACTGTTATCTTTCCCCAACACCTTTATCTTCTTCTCTATCTAGTTTTCCACTAGAGCCTTAAATTCTTTAAACCTGTCAAAGACTTCATATTTCTTCTTGAGGAAATATATCCATGTATTCCTAGAGAAGTCATCTATAAAAGATACATAGTACACATACTTACCTAGTGATGGAACCTTCGCAGGTCCAAACACATCACTATGCACAAGTTCTAATATATGTTTCGCCCTCTTACCACCAGAGGGGAAACTCACTCAATTCTGCTTCCCATATACACAATTTTCACAAAAGCCAAAATCCATAGAGCTATTACTCATACCTTCTACCATACCTTTACCATGAAGTATTCAAAGGCCCTTCTCTCCAATATGTCCAAGCCTTTAATCACACAGCATGGTCTTCTCTCCAGAGACCACTAGATTTTCTGCTCCACTTTCAGGAACCACAAAACTTTTGAACCCATCAACAACAGTGCTACCTTGCAACTTGTACAGAGTTCCAATCCAAACTCTCTGCATCAATACCTGTGCTCCCTGAACCATCTTGCAGGTATCCTTCTCGAACACTGTTTTTACACCTGCACCATCCATCTTGCTTATAGAAATCAGATTTCTGGCTAATGCAGGAATATGCAAAACACCTGAAAGTGTTCTAACCCTTCCACCTTACAACTTCAACTTTACTTTTCCGCGACCAACAATTCTGGCCTTCCTGTCATCCCCCAATAAGACATCACCACCATCATATTTCTCATATTTGCAGAACCACTCTCTATGGGGAGTGAAGTGAAAGGATGCACCTAAGTCAATCAACCATGCCTCATGATCTGCATGTGTACTTGAATAATCCAAGTACACATCCCCACCTTCATTTGAGGTGGTTTTCACCTCTACAGAAGGAGCATCATCAGATCCCTGTCCTTTATCAGGAGCTTTAGATTTACAGTCCCTTTTGCAGTTCCCTTCCTTTCCACATTTCTAGCTCACCACCTTTACAGGTTTTCCTAGAGATTTAGATCTCCCACTCGATGACTTATTTTTGTTTCGGTTCTGAGACCGTCCTCGTACAGACAAGGCATCACCATTCTGGCTCTCCATATTTTTCCGTCTCATCTCCTCCATCAGCAAGGATGAGACTATTTCATCAAATTGCAAGGCAGTTGCATTGCTACCTATTGCAATAACCAGACTATCCCACGAATCTGGTAGCGAACACAACAAACTAATGCACTTATCTTCATTTGAAATTTTGATATCAACAGATAATAACTGACTTACCACAGTATTAAACGCATTCAGGTGCTCTGTCACCAAGTCTCCATCTTTCATTTTTAGGTTATATAGCTTTTTCGTAGGAACAATTTTTTCAGCAGAGACTTAGATTGGTCCAAAGTCCCTAACTTGTCCCACAAAGCCTTCACCGTAGCTTCCCCTGATACATTCAACAATACTGAATCTGAGACATGCAATCATATTGTGCTCTTTGCCTTCCAATCCAACTTCTTTCATTCTTCATCAGACACTCCCATTGTTTTAGTACCTGGATCTACTGTGATCCACTGATCTTTATCCACCAACAGATCCTCCATCTTGAGTTTCCATAACTCAAAACTCTGACCATTAAATTTCTCGATCTCTATCTTTCCACTGCTCGCCATATTCTTTCACCACCAGAATCGATCCTGCAGATCTTCCAATAAACAGGGTCTACCACAGGCCCAAGCAAAACCCCTCAGCAGCAAAGGCATCCCCTTGAAGCCAAAACAGCGCTGATACCAAATGTAGATTTTAACCCGTTATAGAAATTACCTGCATACGAATTCTAAAACACGGAAAATAAACAATGCGAGAGCATAACACATAAAACACATATACACAAATATTTTCCCCTAGATCCCAAAATCGGGACTACCAGCTTGATTTTCATTATATTCCTTTCAATGTTACAATACATATTTATACATGTCGAAGCATCCAATACCATGGATTGAAAACCATCACATCCAAAACCATATGGAAAAATCATGCACAAAACCATAGGTAGGTCCACCCAACCTAATATAGCGTCCAAAAATAAAAATAAAAAAATCGGGGCATTGCCCCAAACCCCATAAAGTAGGGATACCTGCACCCCTCAAACCCCCTGTGACCCCCTCGCTACGTAATCGGCAAAACGAAGGGGGGGTTCCGCCCCCCTCTAACCCCCCAGTTAACTGCGTGGGCTAGTCGTGGAAAGAATATAACACAACCCAACAAAGGTGAGGGGAGCTCCATGCTTCCTCTAAAAAGAAACCGTGCCTTCTCCTGAAACACAGTACTTTCCGTCATCACCCATCACTATGCGCATCTTGAGGTCTTTCTCCTCCAAGGTACTAAATAAACTTTTATCGTCGGTCATGTGGAATGAGGCTCCACTGTCAAGATACTAAACACAACCCACCATCAATGAAACTGTACATGCGATGAGGGTAAAGTCCATTTCAAACTGACAGACTAATGCCTCACCTTCCGATCCTTTTGTGGATCCCTTCCTGGACTTCTTCAATGAGCAATTAGTTACATAATGTCCCATCTCATGATAATTAAAGCATCTCACTTTAGATTTGTCAACCTTCTTCCCTCAATGAGAAGAATTCGATTTGGAATGGGAAGCCTTCCCTTTCCCTTTCCTTGCCTTATTTGCCAAGGCCAGATTTTATTTATCATCATTCTTTGATGAAGAACCATCTCGAGTGCTCCTCCTGATCTCCTCTTGCATGAGATCCGACCACAATTGTTCCCAATCCGACAGTTTCTCTCTTCCATTCATAGAGTCCTGGTAGGTATTCCAGCTCTTTTGAAGACCGAGGAGAGAAAGGCTCTCTATATAATCATTGACAATAGTTATCCCCACACTACCAAGCTCATCTCTGCAGGTGGTGAACTTGTTTAGATATGTAGAAATAGTATCTCCCTTCTCCATCTTGATTTTCCGAAGCTTATCCTTGAGCGCCAATTTCCTCTGGTCGCTAATGCTTTGATAGAGGTCCTTCAATGTCTTCCACATTGAAAACAGAGTCTCCTTCCCATGGAGACTCGAGACAATATGGTCTCGAACTCCCTCCAGAAGAATCTATCTCACCTTCTCCACACACTTCTTCCATTCAGCCAATTCTTGTGCATTAGCTGCAACCGACTTGGGGATTTCTTGATCAATGAAATCCTTCAAACCATTGTCTTCTAATACCGCTTCTATTCTATACTTCCATGCTATGTAATTTGAACTTCCTTCAAAGGCATACTCGAGTCTCAAGCCATAGAACACCATAGACCAACCTGAAGTATGAGATGAATTCGATTTGTACCTACAATCCCGAACTTCAAACTTCGAATTTTCTTCTCCTTATACTGTTCACAGTTCTGATAACCTTTGCTCTGATACCATGTAGAAATTATGACTGTAGATTAACCTAATAATGCAATATAACTAAAGCAAAATACTTCAATATACTTCTACAATCAAACTTGCGGAAGCTTAATAGATTTGAGAAAGATCAAGCAGAACACATATAACCAGAAGCATAATCAATGCACATGAAACACAGAAGAATACTTTGGGGAAAGCCTCAGCTAAAAACCCCATTACCTGTATTATCATACAAGTGGAAATATCTTAGGATTACACACAGCTTTAGCTCTCACAGCTCGCCAACACTCAGTACAATCCTCACAGATGCTCACAGGCAAAATAGACTTCTCATTAAGTCCTCCACACTACCCTCCAAGTGCCTATTTCCTAGCGCAGTTTTTCTTAGGTGATCCAGTTGTTACCATGTGTAACACTAATCACTCACACTGATCTTACACCCTGTAAAACTATGCAAAATCTCAAGGAACGAATTCCTTCTGCATGCAAGAGTTTTCCTTATAGGAAAATTATAGCAACTGATAGTACATTGTCCCTGTCTTTAATCTAAACTGGGTCTTTTTCTGAATAGACATTCATGAGTTATTTATGAGAGAATCTTCAGTTATCTAGAGTACACTAGTTTGATGCATGCATGCATTCACTGATTGAACTCGCAATTAGTTCCTCAAACTGTTTGGAACTAATTTAACTAGACATAACTCAGTTAACTGAGCTAACTAATTACAACTCAAATACAACTCATCCTTATCTCCTTAATTAAGGGATAATCTCCTTAATTTAAAGGGATATTGTTGCAGACTTCACAAAGACTTCTAGCTTGAATTTCTCCAACTAATTAATCCAAGATGAATTAATTAATTATTTTTCAAACAGCTGGTGAGACTAAATTCGAATTTTAATTCTCAATTTTAATTCAAGGACAAATTAAAATTGGAATATTCTTGTTGCCACATTTCAACATTTGGTAGGAAGTTTTGGGAACTTGCATTCATGGATATACAATTCCTATATTTTAGACCACAACCCGATTTTCCTATAATGGACCAGGGTGAGCGATAACAAAGCATATCCATTCAAATTCAACAGTGCATGGCTAAAGGAAAATGATTTCAATGTTTTGATCCAAGATAATGGGTAATATCTGACATCATCTCAATGGTTATCATGTATATAGGTTATCGATTATAAGCTTAAAAGGGTAAAGAATGTTGTTAGGCTATGGGTCAATAAGAAAAATAAGTCATTGGTCAAGGAGTTGATCATGATAGACAATAAGCTTCAAGCCTTGTCTAATCCGAAGTTCCCAATTTTTTTCAAAATGGGCACAAAAAAAGAAGTTATTAACATTGGAGATAAGAAAGAATGAGTTTATTAAACTTAAAGAAGAGGAGTGGTGATTCAAGAGTAGGTCAGTTTGGGTGTCAACAGGTGATAAAAACACACGCTTCTTTCATAAACATGCATCTTTTAGAAGGAATCAAAATTCCATATGGTCTATCATAGGCGAAAAGGGCTCCATCCTTACATCTCAAAAGGACATTGAAAGTGAAGCGATGAGATATTTTAGGAATCGATATATAGAGAATGAAGGAATGTTTTTTGATAAACAAATGTAGCTTATTAATTTAATTCCTAATATGGTTAACAAGATGGATAATGACCATTCGAGTAGGTTGATTATTAAGGAGGAGGTACTGGAGGTTCTAAAAATAAGGACAAAGGACAAGAATCCAAGTCCATATGAATTGTCAGTGGAACTCTTTTTACATTTTCAGGACATTATGATTGAGGAGCTAGTGGAGATGGATGAGGAGTCGAGGCGGTTATGATTGATTCTGAGTCGATGAATTCTACGTTTATATCTCTTATTCCTAAGTTGGTAGAGTCTTTGCCTTTTGCTAATTTTAGTCCCATATCCTTATGTAACACTGTGTATAAAATGATTTCTAAAATCATTGCAAATAGGATTAAACCATCTATAGCTAAGCATATTTCTTCAGAAAAAATTCATTTTTTAGATAACAAAATGATCCATGACATGATAACCATCATGCAAGAATGCGTCCACTCTATTAAAACTCATTAGATGGGGGCTTGTATTGTGAAAATTGACTTGATAAAAGCATATGAT
Organism: Pinus taeda; assembly: GCA_000404065.3. Taxonomy (NCBI): domain Eukaryota; kingdom Viridiplantae; phylum Streptophyta; class Pinopsida; order Pinales; family Pinaceae; genus Pinus; species Pinus taeda. Next base: position 149,464 of record APFE031162112.1, on the reverse strand, counting down.
AGAGTGGATTGGGAATTAATTAGGCTCATCCTTCATAAGGTCAACTTTAGAGTCGAGTTAGTTGACTGGATTATGGCCTGTATTACATCGGTAAAATTTATTGTCATCGTCAATGGGATTCCCACTGATTTCTTCAAGGCGTTGAGAGGGCTTAGAAAGGGGTGTGTTATATCACCGTTTCTGTTTTTTCTTATTATGGGTGGACTAAGCAAAAGGATGTATGAGGCACATTCTAGGGGTATTATTTCAGGGTGCAAGATGTCCATGTTATATCATTAACTCACATCATGTTTGTTGATGATGTTCTCTTTATTATAGAAGCCTCTATCTCTAAATGGTAGGATTTTTATCTATTAATAAATAACTTTGGGGAAAACTCAGGTTTATATATGAATAAAGTGTTAGAGAATCTAGGGCAAAGTAGTGTTGTGATGATTCTTTGTGACTTTTTTTTTCCAAAGAAAAAAATGAAATTTTTATAAATAGAATAAAAAGTTACATATCATATGCCGGAGCATTCCATTTCCTGTATGATTGAGCATCATAAAGCTCTGCAAGTCTAGCTATTCTTCCTGCCTTCAACTAAGAGAGATAGGGCTTTCTGAGAAAATATGTGAGCCTCCTCTAAAGAGGAAAACAACTCCTGTCCTCAGAATCATAAAAAATGGGGCCAACAGTTTCCATATGTTGTATATTCATGGTGTAAATATTAACAGCGAACATCTATTTCCCAGGTCTCCTCTTTCGAGGAAAAACAACCCAAACAAAAATACATGCATAAGTTATGCAAAAACAAGAAATAGTTTTACAAAAAAGATTCCATTTCAGCTGTATACAAAAAGAAGTTGCTTTGACAGTCTGCTAAGTCTTTTGAGGTATGTAGTCTATGCATAAGGAGGCTGGTCCGAGACATGGATTTCTCCATTGTTTTCCTCCACTATTCTCCAGCTGCCCAAATCTTGTTGTAGACCTTCTTTAGAAAGCCTGTCTGCTGAATCGTTGCTCTCCCTGTAGATGTGGCGAAGAGAGAAAACATTATAAGACAACTTTAAATTCTGAATTTCTTCTAATAAAGGACACAAGATATAGTTTTGACATTTGCATTGTTCATTTGCCCATTTTATAACATTTAAAGAATCCCCAAAAATCTAAACTGTGAAGATGTTCATGTGGATAAGCCAACATAAGAGCAGCTTTAGAGCAGATAACTCTGCGAAATTATTTGAGTCGGAGCCTAAACCCACGGATGCTTTTAATGTCTGTCTATTGTTTAAATGGATGATCAAACCTGCTCCAACTTTGTTATTCTAAGAAGCCCCATCAAAATAAGCCCATGGAACTCCTTCCTTAATTTGTTCCTCACTGACCTGTCTAGGTATCCTCTCTTCTTCTGAGTCAAGAATATTTAAGTAAATAGATGTACATTGTATGGCAATTGACTCAACAGAGGTTTCCTTATCCATAAAGATGCATCTGTTCCTGGCAATCCAGATGCCCCAAGAAATGATTGGAGGCAAATTCTGCAATTTCCTATCTGAATATAAGCAGCACCATTTGTACCATACATCAGTGATGTTTTCCCCTTCCCAAGCTATCAGTTTTTGAATGAGCTTCTCAACCTCCACCCATACTTTTTTCACTACAGGATAATCTATAAATAGATATCTTATAGTTTCTAAGTCATTTTTGCAAAGAGAACATCTCCCCGGCCCTGACTTATACCTGGATTGGAGAATGTCCCATGTAGGGACTTTACCTTTTAGAATACACCAGAAGAAGAGTTTTGCTTTTGCAGGGCATTTTAACTTCCGTAATGACTTTGCCCACCATTCCGGATCTCCCCAATGTTTCTTTGACATGAGGAACTTGTACCCAAATTTTGGAGAATAGGATCTAGAATCAGCATGGGCCCACACCAGGTGGTCTGATCTGTTTTTAAGCCTTACATTTGATCTGGAGAGTTCTTGGATGTAGACCTTCCACTCGTTCCACTAATGGGGCCGAAGATCTAATTCCTCTCCTGATTTCCAAGCTTGTCCCCAGATGGTTGAATGACCAGTTTTCTCTAAATGATTAAGGAATAAAATTCCTTTAGATTCTAGGTGCCTGATAAGGCCTGGGGGAAGAGCAAAATTCCCATTGCACGCCACCCAAGGATCTCTTCCTATTCGAAGATTTTCCCCATTTCTAATTTTCCACGACAAACCTTGCTCGATAATCTTGAAGGCCTCTATAGTAGCCTTCCAACCACCGACACATTCCCTCCTTTCTTATTGGGGTTCCTTATCCAATCTTCCATAGGGGTAGGATCAATGTATTTGCACTTTACCACTTTCGTCCAAAGATTTTCCATTTTAATAATTCTCCATCCTGATTTAGCTGTCAGGGAGGTTCCAAAAGCAATGAGGTCTTTAATTCCCCATCCGCCCCATTCTTTCGGTATTGCCACTTTCTCCCAGGCAACCCAAGGGAGCACTGAATCCTCCTTTGATCCAGCCCAGAGAAATCTGCTACAAATTCTTCTAATCCTTTCCAATATTCCTTTAGGGGCCCAAGTCAGTGCAACCCAGTAAACTGGAATTGCTAAGAGGACTGATTTGATTAAAGTTAGCCTTCCAACTCTGGAGAGCCACTTAAAACTCCAATGAGAAATTCTGGCTTCAATCTTAGCTAGCAGCCAATTCCAATCCTGCTTCCTATAATTATTCAGCTTCAGCCAAAACCCCAGATATTTGAAAGGATCTTCGAGTTTATAAACATCAAAAGGTAGAATTGAGGTAATTTGGCTTTTCTCCTGCCTATTAAAACCTTCCAGAATTAGCTGAGATTTCCTATAATTCACTTGCATCCCTGTAGCTTTCATGAAAAGCTCAAGAATCTTCTTGAGCTCCTTGATCTCTGACAGATTCCCATTACTGAAAAGTAAGATGTCTTTTTACTTTTCTTATTAGCTTATACTTCTTCTTCTTATTATTAGTGCATATGTGTGTGCTTCATCAAACTGCTACCAAAACAAAATAACAAGAACACAAAATTTGGCTCTCTGCCAGGGACAAACCCTCTCCACTCTTGAGAGGAAGACACTTTGTAAGATTTCTTTTATTGAAGCTTATTATTTGAACAATTGCCATACCCTAGACCTTTGATAGGATATCCTCCAAGCATAAGTCAAATCCTTATTATCTTTCTTCATTTGCTTCTCCTCAAATAGATAGGTCAACCATCTAATGCATCTTCTGAGAACATTCCTTCATTGCTTGCTTTCTGGACTTGTCAGCATTCTTCTTGCTTCTTATTCAACAATCTTATGCTCCTTATGTGAGCATATTCTTTTGTTGACCTTCATCGCATTATGGTACATGCCTTTGAGCATGTTCTTGGTAAAAGAGATTCTTTCATGCTTGATCATGTTATATAACTATAACTGTTATAGACATATTTGGGCACTTCAACCCCAATCTTATATTTCGATAAACTAGGGCTCTTCAACCCCTAAAAGTGTTGTTTCATACCCTAAAAGATCATGGTCATCTGATTACATCATTCCCCAAAAGTTCCACCTGAAAAACCATCCAGAATTGGCCTAAACTAGACCATATTGACTGCTCCACTGTCAGGGTGCGATGCATACTAACTTCTACACTAGACAGGTGCGATGCATATTGATGGGGCCTTCTGTAGGGTGCGATGAGCGAAGATGGAAAAATGTCCAAGACAGTTTGGTAAGTGGATGCTCAGGGAATCTTCTAGAAACTTCTCCTATGACACTTGCCTCTCTAAATTCGCCCAGGGATGAGTAAGAGATCCAAGAAATCTCCAAGTGGAACCAAATGCAACAAGTGGAATGACACTAATCAAAACCCTAAAGATGACTCACAACCTTGCACACATCTATAGATGGATCCCTCATCTGAGAGATCTAGAGGCGGGGATATTGTGAATTGCAAGGAAGTGTTGATAGTTTGTATTTGAGAAAGAGCATTGTATTGTTGGTGTGATCTTTCTTTTTCATGAGGTGAAGAGAAATTGACGCTAGGAGGATGATGCTGTATCAGACAACTGGGTTGTAATTCTCCCTTCTATTTAATAAAGTTCTTCAATTTTTCTTCCATATAATTGTGCACTTGTGAATGTTATTATTTATGAATGCCATTGTATGTTCATTATATTTCTGATTCCGTAATGATTATGATATAATAGATCAAGATGCTTTGTTAGTTCTTTGTTATTGTGTTTCTATAGGTACTCTCCAAGCGGGATATGTATGGAGAGGAGTTGCAAGCTCTGTCAAGGGGGGAAGAGATCAAGCAAGGAGTTAAGTGGAAGATCCAGGTTGGTTCCTTTGTTTTTCTCTTATCTGTTATACATAGAAGAAATCGCGAATTTCTTTAAACTGTTGTTTCTAGAGTAGCTACCAAACCTAGAAGGCTAGTCAATCGAAAAGACACTAGTTTTCCCATAAACAATACCCATGACTTTAATAATGTATAAGTGATAACATGACTTCAAACTTTGATGCATACATACCTCATGTTGATTCTCCTTTGATCATCCTTTGGTGTGGCCCTTCTTGCTTCATCTTAGTTTGCCTGCATATCATTCTTTTCTTGAAACCCATGAATGGGATTCCCAATGAGACATTTGCTTTGTTCCATGAACCTTCTTTTGAAGATTCCATTATAGGATCTTAAATATCCTTGTCTTCCAAATGTTTCTTTTCTTTTGATGACGTAGGTCTTCTAAGATTCTTATCATGATTAATTTTCCTTTCATCATGAATGAGGTCCTATACTAGGTATGCTTCTTGTATATGAATATCTTGAGCTATATTTTCCATGCTCCTATATTCTAGAAGATATTTCTATTTATGCATTTTTGTTCTTATCATAAATGTTACATCCACATGAGTGTCTAAAACTCTATGTACATCATGCTACTAGATTCTAGAGGGCGATTCTAGCCATGCAATTTAATTTATTCCTGCATACTCCTATTCTACTCAAAACTTTGAAAGAAGTATAGAAGTAAAGAGTTGACCTAGACATAGTAGGGATCTAGAGGATCTTCCTTCTTTTGCTTCTTTCCTTCTTCTTTCACCTCTTGAGTCAAGTGAGCTTCTTCCCTCTTCCTTTTGTTGTTGTTGTCCTTCTTAAGCTTAGGGAAATTCCTTTTGTAGGGTCCATATTCTTAGCATCCAAAACATTAGATCTTGGACATGTCTTTGTTGTTTTTTCTTCGTGGACCAAACTTGACAAATTTACCCTTTCTTTTGGCTAAGGTAGCAAATGCTTGCTCCTTTGATCCCACATCTTCTTTTTCCTTAAGTTCGGTTTCCTTTGTTCTGCATAGAGACCAAATTTCAATGGGAGTGGTTGCTTCCTTCTTGGAATATAAGCTAGATGTGAAGTTTCCCCACTCCTCGGGTAGAGCATTGAGTACTATAGTTGTCATCTCTCTATCAGACATGACTTCCCCAAGCTCTTGAAGTTGATCTCTCATTTCAGATATTTTCATGAAATAGGGAGCTATTCCTTCCTTTGTTATCTTCATCTTGTATAATTCCTTCCTCAAGGATATTACTTCTCCAGTTGTGGACACTGAGAATAGCTCTACTAGCTTATCATAAATTTCTTTGGATGTCTCAAACTTGGAGACATAAGGAATGAGAGAGTCTTTGATTGATTCTATCATAATCCTTTGAGCTCTTATCTCATCCTTATTCTACTTGGCTAAGGTTTAATTCTGTTCCTTAGCATAGATAGTGATATTCCCTTTAACATGCTCTAGTAGTTCATTCTCCTTAAGTAGTAGATCAGTCCTCTTCTTCCATGCAAGAAAGTTATTGGTCCCTACCAATTTATTGTTTTCCTTGCAAAAAGACATTGATGTATATTCAGAAGGGGACATGTACTTACTTGATATATTTTGAGATGTAATGGAATTGCTTCCTCCTTGAAGGCTCGGTGGCTTGTCTTCCTTGGATCTTGATGCTCTTCAAGTTTTCTTCTTGCTTGATGATGAGATTTTCTTGATGGCTTGTAGCTTGCTCCAATTTTCTCTTCTTTGTAGGTGCCTTTATGTAAGGCTCTTCTTCTAGGTTTGCAGACCTCCTTGGTGAATGATGGATTATAGACCCTTCTTTACCTTGAAGTGATTGATACTTCTAGGCTTGATGCTTCAACTTTGTAGATGCTTCCCCTTGATGAGTGTTCTTGAGTTGCCCTTTCCTTGATGTGTCACCTTAGCTCTAATACCATGTTAGAGAATCTAGGGCAAAGTAGTGTTGTGATGATTCTCTGTGACTTGATAACAATCTATGAAGTCTTTTTACTTTTCTTATTAGCTTATACTTCTTCTTCTTATTATTAGTGCATATGTGTGTGCTTCATCAAACTGCTACCAAAACAAAATAACAAGAACATAAAATTTGTCTCTCTGCTAGGGACAAACCCTCTCCGCTCTTGAGAGGAAAAACCTTTGTAAGATTTCTCTTATTGAAGCTTTTTATTTGAACAACTGCCAAACCCTAGACATTTGACTAGGATATCCTCCAAGCATAAGTCAAATCCTTCCTCTTTCTGCATTTTCATTTCCGACATATCTTCTGGCACTTCTTCTGACACTTTGTCTTGCAACATCTTGTCTTCTAGGTTAGGAAACCCTAGAATATTAGGGCTTATCTACTTCGTTATAGATATAGGCTTATTCGCCTTTATTTGGATACCTTGTAAGCCTAGGTATACATTTGAATAAGGGTATTTAAACTGTTGTAAAATATGTAAGTGTTGTCTTGTTGCACGTGTGAACAGGAGCTCTAAAACAAACCTTTTATTCTCGTTGACCCTTTCTTCCTTCCTCACTGATGGGAGAGGCCTTGTAGGCTTAATTTGCACCCAAAAATATTGCGATATGATGACCTGCACTTTTTTTCTCCTAGAGTCGCACACAGCCCTTGTCCCTTCACACATGTGGCTATAGGTTCACCCTATAAACAGTCTTCGTTTCTTCTTTCCTTCGCTGCCCTTACAAGGCTTCTTTTCTTCTTCGTTGATCTTCTTTTCTTCTGTGTAACCTCGCAGATTTCAGAGTGAGATGATGTCCTTTTGAGGAGTGGACATCCTCTATAAATAGAGGTTTGTCCCTCCTATTAAAGATGACATGATTATCCTTAAAGCCAACTTGACAGTTTGCTCATAAATTCATTTTTATTCATTATTTTGCTACTTGTAGACTTTGTTACAGCTAGGAGAGGATTTGACCATGCTTGTAGGTGTTCCCATGACATTGTATGTTGACTTTACATTATGTAACATGCCCTCAAAGGGTCTTAACATAATTACATTTTGACTTTGACTCTCTAGAAGCACTTCAAAATGTGCTTGTCCTATTTTCAATGATCAAGAAACTCATTGACAAATAATACAAAAATAAATTATCTTTTCATGAATAAGTACAAATATCAAAATTACATTTATGAAGACCTAGCCTAGTTACATTTCCTTCAACATAAAGGAAAATCTAATTTGATTTCGTCAATGAATGGGGATGACGTGATGATGGAAATTGCTAGGATCTTTGACGTATAATTGATTGCAATGGAAGAAGGCTTCAAATACTTCAAATTCTTTCTAAAACCAACCAAGTATGAGAACAAGGATTGGGAATGGTTAATTAGGAAAGTTAAGAAAAGAATTAGTTGGTTGGTCACATAAATGGATATCAATGGGAGGGAGGCTTGTTATAATTAAATCAGTTCTTCAAAGTATACCAATATATTAGATACATCTCTATAAGTTTTCGAAAGAGATCATTTACAAAATTAATTCAATTGTTGCCAATTTTATATGGTTTGGTCCAGGAAAATTGCAGAAATTTCATTTAGCTCATCTAGATGTGATTTATCAACAGGTGGATGCTAGTGGTTAGGACATAAAAGATTTAGTTTAATGTGGAATTAATAGTTAATAACCCATGGAGAGCTTTAAGCGATGAAGGAATATGGCAACAAATTATTAAAGTTAAATATCTAAAAAATAGACAAATGATTAGCTAGATCAGATAGGGGGCTCTAGAAAATAAGGTTGCATCATACATTTGGAGGAATATGATGAATATTAAACATTGGCTACTGAGAAACTTATGATGGGAGGTTAGAAAGGGGATGGTGGTGGAGATTCAATTGTCTTACATTAAAGGTATGTTTGGTATACACACTATGCATGTTCCTATTATACAGATTTTACATAGTAATGGATTCTTTTTCCTGAGCATATTTATGTTTATCACTATCCAAATTTGGTATCACATTCTTGGTTAGAAGTGAGGGAGGTTGGGCTCACGAGACCACATGCTATTGAGTGGGAACAATATGTCCTTCAATTATGTTTAGATGGTATTTCCTTGTCGCAGAAAGAGGACATCATGTCTTGGGATGGTCAAGTTTATAATGGTCAGATATCAGTCAAAGATATATACACACATATTTCACAAGGTTGAAACAAGAAGGCGAAAGCATTATGGTTCCAAAAATCTTGGAAGTGGGAGATTCCACTTAAATTGAAATGTTTTGTATGGTTGGTAATTCATAATAGAATTTTGACCTGGGAAAACCTTCATAAAAGGGGATTTCATGGCTCAACAAGATGTGCCTTTATAGAGAAGAAAGTGAAGATGTGGAACATATTGTTCTCAAATGTTCATTTACGACTTCTACTTGGATAGGGATTATGCAGATGCTTATGTTACAAACATGTTGGGACAAGACTTCTATGGAGGATTGTCTCTCACAATGGGTTGTGGATAACAAAGGATATTATGCTCTATCATTCTATATCCCGTGGGGTATATGGAGGATAAGCAATGCATTGATATTTGAACAAATCAAGCCAAACATTAGAGGAACATGCCTAAAGATATCAACATATTTTATGGAGATTGGGCCAAAGTAGGAGAAGTCCACACGAGTACAATGCCAGATCAAGGAGATACGGAAAAAGTATATTGTGGGCATTTTTTATGGTGCTTCATCCTTCAGGGTATGCAACAGTGGAAATTTTTTAGTAATTATGTCTGGGCATTATTTTCATTTTAGTTGGTGCAATGGGGTAGGCACAAATAATAGAGTAGAGTTGTTGGACTTTGGGGTGTCCTTTATTGTGCTAAGTGTGATCCAGGTGGATATTGGTGGCCACTTGCCAAGTCCACTTGGACACCCACCATTGTTTCTTTCAGCTTTTCAGTTTCCTTAATTGTAGCACAGTTTACTATTTTTAACAGTTTTTTGGGTTCTGAACTTCCGGAGCCATTTTGAGGCCCTAAACGATGTTTTTTGGGAAAAATAGGAGCAACATGGGTCCATGGACCGATGTTTCTCTTCCCAAAGTTGTAGTTCTCAGATAGATCTTTCTAACAAGATATTGTGTGTGTCAAGTGAAGATCACATGCCAAAGTTACGATCCCATGAAGTTGATGTACCAATTTACCCAAACAGGGCCCACAATTTGGTGTTTCATCTTCTAGGGTTAGGTTTTTGGATGTTTAGGGTTTTCCATTGTTTCTCAACAATAAATAGGCCTTCAAGCCTCATTGTAACACAGTTCAGAGGCATGTAGCCACCACATCTCTTCTCAAAGATAAGCTACCATCGCCCTAGCTGGTTTATTTCCATTACTACTTGTAAGCATATTTCAATATTTTACATTAATGAAATGAAGTATTATTTCTACTGCATCTCTATTTTTATGGTTATCTCTGTAATTTTTTGCGTTCTTGTTTAAATCCGGATGAATGGTATCAGAGCGGTCTGCTTTTTCTCTGTTTTTCTTTGCATGTCCCCAGTGAGGTCAGGATATAAGGAGTTAGGGCTTGATCCGGATTTAAACAAAGGACAAAGCCAAGGTGGGGCAGCCCAAGACAACCCGCCAAAGTTGCAAGCAAAGAATAGGGTCGTGAAGCTGAAAAAGGACATGGGAAAGTGGTGTGAGTTCCATAAGAGCTCCACTCACAACCCAAGTGATTCGGGCCAAACAGTCACTGGTGGCCAAGCTAAAGGTTTCAGAATCATATGCATGTTTCGACTTTGAGTCAGAACCTAACAAGGGGAATGAAAAATGGAAGCAGATTATCGATGCGGAGCCCAACACCACTGTTGCCACCATGAAGATACAGAAGGAGGAACCCGAAGATCCAAAGGAGGAGGAGCGTCTCTTCCACTCCCAAATGTGGGTAAAGGGCTCCCAGCTGCAGTTCATTGTCGACAGTGGGAGCCAAAAGAACCTCATTTCAATAGAGGTCGTGAAGCGGCTAGGCTTACCAACCACAACACATCCACAACTGTACACCATCGGGTGGTTTCACCAAGGACGGGATCTTCGCGTGAGCTAGCAATGCCGCATTCCATACAACATCAAGCCCTCCACGGATGAGGTATTGTGTGACATTGCTCCCTTTGAAGTTTGTGATGTATTATTAGGACAACCATACTTGTGGAAGCAACATGTTGTGTATGAATCAAGGTCCCGTGCTGTTATTGTTACTTGGGGAAATAAGTTGTGCAGGATACTTGAGGCAGCACCGCCTACCGCCATCTCTTTGGTTACTGCAAAACAATGCAGTAAGCTCATTTCCAAAACTAGGAAATTTATTTTCCTGAAGATACGCCCTCATGGAAAGAAGAAGACGGTGGCCATGACCTCCAAACAAGGCCCCTCTCCACAACAAATACAGATGGAAAAGGTCGTGGAGGACTACGAGGGCATCTTCACCTCCCCCACAGGGGTTCCTCTGCACTGTCTGGTCAAGCACTCCATCGATCTGACCCCAGGTGTGTCGCTACCCAATGGACCAATCTATTGGAGCTCCATTCTTGAGAACGATGAAATCAAGAGGTAGATTCAGGAGCTGCTACAAAAAGGTCACATCCGTTCGAGTTCATCACCCTGTGGGAGCCTGATCGTGTTGGTATAGAAGAAGGATGGGACTTGGAGACTCTGTATTGACTATCAGGCGCTGAACAAGATCACTGTCTGTAATAGGTACCCGATCCCACAGATTGATGACCTCCTATACCAACTGAAGAGAGCAAAGTTTCAGCAAGATCGATTTGAAGTCAGGATATCACCAGGTACCAATCAAACCCTTCGATGGGTGGAAAACTTCCCTCAAAGCCAAGGAGGGCCTTTTCGAATGGTTAGTTATGTCTTTCAGATTGATGAATGCTCCTACAACCTTCATGAGGCTAATGGATGACATATTGCGGCCATTCACCGACTCATTTGTAGTGGTATACTTGGATGACATCCTGATCTTCAGCCATAGTTGGGAAGAGAACCTCCACCACATCCGACAGGTTCTCCAAACACTGCGGCAACACAAGTTATGTGCCAATTTGGAGAAATGCACTTTTGGCATGACCCAGGTCAGTATCTGGGATCATTTTTTAATGAAACAGGGGTGCATGGGATCCAACCAGATTCAATCATTTTGGGAATGGCCATCTCCAACCACTCTGACAGAGCTTCGCAACTTTCTAGGTCTTGCCAACTTCTACCGCAGGTTCGTGTTGGGATTTTCTCATATCACTTGGCCCTTGAGTCAAGTCACCAAGGGAGGAGCGAAAGCAAAATTCTTTTGGTCTGAATCTCAACAGAAGGCATTCACAGAGTTGAAAGATCACCTATGCATGGCACCAGTGCTCGCATTACGAGACTTGCAACAACCATTTGAGGTCGAGACAAATTATTGGGGCAGTCCTTGCTCAACACGGGCATCCAGTGGCATATCATAGTGAGACACTTTTAGACACAGTCCGGAAGTATCCCACTTATGACAAAGAGATGTATTCCATTGTGCAGGTCTGCCGACAAAGAAAGCATTACATTTTGGGGAAGGAAATGGTCATCCACACAGACCTCCAACCCCTGCAGTTCATACAAACCCAAGGGAAATTGCAGAATGATCACCATAAGAAGTGATCTACATACATGCAACAGTTCCATTTGAATATCAAGTATAAGAAGGGCAACACCAATAATATTGCAGATTGCCTCAGTTGATCACCGATCATGGTGTTAACCACCGTGCTCAACTCTTGTGGGAATGATACTTTTGATTGGCCACTTCTCTACAAGAGCGACCTAGAATTCGGCCACACATACCAGACAATCTTGGAGGGTCAACATGTTCTAGATTTTCACCTCCAGGATTCCCTGTTATGCCACCTGGGTCACCTTTGTGTTCCTTCAAGTGAGCGTGGCAAGATGATTTGGGAAGCACACTACAATCAGGCTGCTTGGCATTTCAGGGTCAAGAAAATAGTGGCAGTACTGCAAAAGTATTTCTATTGGCCGAATCTTCGATAGGATGTCGGGAAGTACTGTAGATCATGCACTACCTACGCCATTGCCAAACCGACCATCAAGAAGCAAGGCCTCTATACCCTGTTGCCGACCCTTATTCGACCTTGGGAAAGCATCTCCATGGATTACAGGTCAGGCCTTCCTTCCACTAAACATGGAAATGACTATGTTTTTATGGTCGTCGACAGGTTCTCGAAGATGGCCATTATGGCAGCCTGCAAGAAGAATATCACAGTAGAAGCCACTGCAAAACTCTTCTTTGAACGAGTGTGGGTGCACTTTGGGATCCCACAGCCTATCATATTAGATTGGGACAACAAGTTCCTCAGTACATTTTGGTCCAATCTTTGGTCGATGCTGGACACCAAACTCACTAAGTCCATAGCCTTCCATCCTCAAACTGATGGCCAGACAGAGGTTGTCAACATGATGATTGTACACATTCTACGCATGTACAACTCAAAGCATCCATGCACATGGGACGATAGCATCCCCTATGTTAAACACAACTACAACCAGGCTCTTCACAGCTCGAGTGGCCACAACCCTTTTAAGGTGGGCTTGGGATTCCAACCACTATGTCCCATTGATGTGGCCATGCCATTTGCAGCTACTCATGCAGATTTCGCTCCTGTCCAGTCCGAAATAGATAAGGCAACTAGCTTCATTGAGCACATCCAACATATTCGCTAGCAAGTCCATGACATTTTGGAGAAGTCAAATGCCAAGTACAAGCAGCGACATGATCAACATCGGGTGCCACACAAGTTTCAGGTGGGTGACAAAGTCTGGTTGCATTTGCAAAAGGAATGCCTTACCGGAGCCTATCGGAAACTCAAACCTCTTTGATATTGTCCTTACACCATTACCAAGGCTATGGGAGATAATGCATTTGAGCTCAGCATTCCCCCATTCCTTGGCCTACACCCAGTATTCAATGTCGACCGCCTTTGGCCATACTTTCCACCATCACTAGACACATCCGACATTGCAGAATGACTCACACCCATAGAGTTAAATCCAGATTGCATGGAACAAGCTGCAACTGATCGGATCATGGGACACATAGATCAAGCACACTCACCAACAAAATATCCAACTATATCGAGTTGTCAAAGCAGGCCAACTCCTTCACCAGGGAAAGTGGCTCACCAGGGACCAACTTCAACAGAAGTTTCCTCATCTCATAGAGGAACTCAACGTAATGGGGACCATTGCTTTCTAAGGGGGGAGGAATGATCCAGGTGGATATTGCAGGCCACCTACCAATTCCACTTGGACCCCCACCATTGTTTCTTTCAGCTTTTCAGATTCCTTAATTGTAGCATAGTTTACTAACTTTAGCAGTTTTTTCGGGTCTTGAACTTCCGGAGCCATTTTGAGGCCCTAAACAACGTTTTTTGGGAAGACTGGGAGCAACATGGGTCCATGGACCGATGTCTCTCTTCCCAAAGTTGCATTTCTCGGATAGATCTTTCTGACGAGATATTGTGCGCGTCAAACGGAGATCATATGCCAAAGTTACGACCCTAGGAAGTTGATCTACCAATTTACCCAAACGGGGCCCACAATTTAGCGTTTCATCTTCTAGGGTTAGGTTTTTAGATGTTTAGGATTTTCCATTGTTTCTCAACAATAAATAGGCCTTCGAGCGTCATTGTAACACAATTCAAAGGCATGTACTACATCTCTTCTCAGAGATAAGATAACATCACCCTAGATGGTTTATTTCCATTGTTGTTTGTAAGCATATTTTTGTATTTTACATTAATGAAATGAAGTATTATTTCCGTTACATCTCCGTGTTTATGGTTATCTCTGTAATTTGTTGCGTTCCTGTTTAAATTTGAATCAGTGGTATCAGAGCGGTCTGCTTTTTCTCTATTTTTCTTTGCATGTCCCCAAAGAGGTCGGGATATAAGGAGTTAGGGCTTGAACTGGTCGAACCTTTGTAAGACCAGCCTCACAAATCCCGATGGCCTCCCATGGTAGATGAAAATAAAGACGAGGGGGTAGGAGATCCTATCAAAATCTTGCTCGAAGAAGCCCTTGAGCGACAAAGGAACGTGATGATGGACAACTTTGCTGAGATCCTTTAGCAGCTACCCGGGGGCGATGCATCGACTTCCAACAGCTACTCTGGAAATGCCAAGCTATTTAAGGTACAAGTTAATTTTGAAATCCCCATATTCGAGGGTCAGATAGACGTGGATGTCGTCGATAAATGGTTAAATCTACTAGAGGGTTATTTTTCTGTTTATGATTTTTCCAGTTGGGAAATGATTATTTTCGCTCTTCTCAAAGCAGCCCCCCACGTCAAGGACTGGTGGGAAACCTACTGCGAGCAGAAGGATGAAAGTATAGGCTCACTATTTTCAGCTGCACCCACTTGGGATTCATTCTGGGATGCCATCAAGGAGCAGTACTACCCTGTCAAAAGCTATGAGGTTCAATACATAAAGTGGATCACACTGCGACAGGGGAGGGACCAAGACGTGCCGGAGTTTACCAATATTTTCCATACCCTTCGCACAAAATTGGGTATCAAGGATTCAGAGCAGCATTTGGTACTCAAATACCATGGCTGCCTACACAAGTACATCCCGAAAGAAATAGAATTCATGAACATCCCCTCGCTCAACATGGCATATCGATATGTCGTCAAGGTCGAGCAAAAGTTTAAATAGAAGAAGCGAGACTTTGGATCTGCAAATCCGAAGCAAGGGAAAGGTGCCCCCAAATTGCAGAACAAAGGACAAAGCCAAGGTGGGGCGGCCCAAGAAACCTGCCAAAGCTGCAAGCAAAGAACAATGTCGTGAAGTCGAAAAATGACACTAGAAAGTGGTGTGAGTTCCATAATAGCTCCACTCACAACACAAGTGAGTGTCGAGCCAAGCAGTCATTAGTGGCCAAGCTAAAGGTTTCAGAATCAGATGCATGTTTCAACTCTGAGTTAGAACCCGACAAGAGGAATGACAAAGAGAAGCAGATTAACGATGCGAAGCCCAACACCACCATTGCCACTGCGAAGATCCAGAAGGAGGAACCCAAAGATCTAGAGGAGGAGGAGCGTCTCTTCCACTCCTAGATGTGGGTAAAGGGATCCCCGCTACAGTTCATTGTCGACAGTGGGAGCCAAAGACTGGACCAAAATGTACTGAGGAACCTGTTGTCTCGATCTGAGATGATAGACTGTGGGATCCCAAAGTGTACCCACACTCGTTCAAAGAAGAGTTTAACAGTGGCTTCTGTTGTGATATTCTTCTTGCAGGCAACCATAATGGCCATCTTCGAGAACTTGTCGATGACCACAAAAACACAGTCATTTCCATGCTTAGTGGAAGGGAGGCCTAACATGTAACCCATGGAGATGGATTCCCAAGGTCGACTAGGGTTAGGCAGCGAGGTATAGAGGCCTTGCTTCTTGATGGTCGGTTTGGTAATGGCGCAAGCAGTGCATGATCTGATGTACTTCCTGACATCCTGTTGAAGATTCGGCCAATAGAAATACTTCTGCAGTACTACCACCATTTTCTTGACCCCGAAATGTCTAGCAACCCAACTGTAGTGTTCTTCCCAAATCATCTTGGCACACTCACTTGAAGGAACACAAAGGTGACCTAGGTGGCATAACAGGGCATCCTGGAGGTGAAAATCTGGAACATGCTCGGCCTCCAAGAGTGTCTAGTATGTGTGGCCAAATTTTGGGTCGCTTTTGTAGAGAAGTGGCCAATCAGAAGTCTCGTGCCCACAAGAGTTGAGCACAGTGGTTAACACCATGATCGATGGTCGACTGAGGCAATCTGCTACATTTTTGGTGCTACCTTTCTTATACATGATATTCAAATGGAACTGTTCCAGGTATGTGGATCACTTCTAATGGTGATCATTCTGCAATTTCCCTTGGGTCTGTATGAACTGCAGGGGTCGATGATCTGTGTGGATGACTGTTTCCTTCCCCAAAATGTAATGCTTCCATTGTCGGCAGGCCTGCACTATGGAATACATCTCTTTATCACAAGTGGGATACTTCCAAACTGTGTTTGAAAGTGTCTCATTATGATGCCACTGGATGCCCATGTTTAGTAAGGACTTCCCCAATAGCATAGTCAGAGGCATCTATCTCGACCTCAAATGGTTGTTGCAAGTCTAGTAATGCGAGAATTGGTGTTGTGCAGAGGTTATCTTTCAACTCCATGAATGCCTTCTATTGAGATTCAGACCAAAAGAATTTTGCTTTCGCTCCTCCCTTGGCGACTTGACTCAAGGGCCAAGTGATATGAGAAAATCCCAACACAAACCTGTGGTAGAAGTTGGCAAGACCTAGAAAGCTGCAGAGCTCTGTCAGAGTGATTGGATATGGCCAATATCGAATGACTTGGATCTTGGATGGATCCACATGCACCCCCTTTCATCAATAATGTATCCTAGATATTGAACCTGGGTCATGCCAAAATTGAATTTCTCCAAATTGGCACATAACTTGTGTTGCCACAGTGTTTGGAGAACCTGTCGGATGTGGTGGAGGTGCTCTTCCCAACTCAGGCTGAAGATCAGGATGTCATCCAAGTATACCACTACAAATGAGTTGGTGAATGGCCACAAGATGTCATCCATTAGCCTCATGAAGGTTGCAGGAGCATTTGTGAATTTGAAAGGCATAACCAACCATTCAAAAAGGCCCTCCTTGGCTTTGAAGGCAGTCTTCCACGCATCGGAGGGTTCAATTGGCAATTGGTGATATCCTGACTTCAAATCGATCTTGCTGAAATATTTTGCCCCCTTTAGTTGGTCCAAGAGGTCATCAATCCGTAGGACCGAGTACCTATTATGGACAATGATCTTGTTCAACACTCGATAGTCAATACAGAGTCTCCAAGTCCCAACCTTCTTCTATACCAACAAAATCAGGCTCCCACAGGGAGATGAACTTGGACAGATGTGACATTTCTGCAATAGCTCCTGAATTTGCCTCTTGATTTTATCATTCTCCAAAACGGAGCGTTGATAGATTGGTCCATTTGGCAGCGACACACCTGGGGTCAGATCGATGGAGTGCTTGACCTAACAGTGCAGAGGAACCCCTACGGGGGAGGTGAAGATGTCCTCATACTCCTCCACGACCTTGTCCATCTGTAGTTGACGTACGGAGGGGCCCTATCTGGAGGTCGTGGCCACTATCTTCTTCTTTCCTTGAGGGTGTATCATCAGGAAAACAAATTTCCCGGTTTTGGAAATGAGCTTACTGCATTGTTTTGCAGTAATCAAAGAGATGGCGATAGGCGGTGCTACCTCCAATATCCTAAACAACTTATTTCCCAAAGTAACAATAACAACACGGGGCCTTGATTCATACACAACATGTCGCTTCCACAAGTATGGTTTTCCTAATAATACATCACAAACTTCAAGGGGAGCAATGTCACACAATACCTCATTTGTGAAGGGCTTGATGCTGTATGGATGGAAACACTTTTGGCTCACGCGAAGATCTTGTCCTTGGTGAAGCCACCCGATGGTGTACGATTATGGATGTGTTGTGGTCAGTAAGCCCAGCTGCTTCACGACCTCTGCCGAAATGAGGTTCTTTTGGCTCCCGCTGTCGATAATGAACTGTAGCGGGGATCCCTTTACCCACATCTGGGAGTGGAAGAGATGCTCCTCCTCCTCTAGATCTTCAGGTTCCTCCTTCTGGATCTTCACGGTGGCAACGGTGGCGTTGGGCTTCACATCGATAATCTGCTTCCCTTTGTCATTCCCCTTGTCGGGTTCTGACTCAAATTTGAAACATGCATCTGATTCTGAGACCTTTAGCTCAGCCACTAGTGACTGCTTGGCCCGACGCTCACTTTTGTTGTGAGTGGAGCTATTATGGAACTCACACCACTTTCTAGTGTCCTTTTTCAACTTCACGACATTGTTCTTTGCTTGCAGCTTTGGCAGTTTCTCTTGGGCCGCCCTGCCTTGGCTTTATCCTTTGTTCTGTGGTTTGGGGGCACCTTTCCCTTGTTTCAGATTCCCAGATCCAAAGTCTCGCTTCTTCTGTTTAAGCTTTTGCTTGACCTTGATGACATATCGATATGCCGTGTCGAGCGAGGGGATGTTCATGAATTCTATTTCTTTCAGGATGTACTTGTGCAGGTAGCCACGGTATTTGAGTACCAAATGCTGCTCTGAATCCTTGATATCCAACTTTGTGTGAAGGGTATGGAAAATATTGGTAAACTCCGGCACGTCTTGGTCCCTTCCTTGCTGCAGCGTGGTCCACTTTATGTATTGATCCTCATAGCTTCCGACAGGGTAGTATTGCTCCTTGATGGCATCTCGGAATGAATCCTAAGTGTGTGTGACTGAAAATAATGAGCCTGTACTTTCATCCTGATGTTTGCAGTAGGTTTCCCACCAGTCCTTGACATGGGGGGTTGCTCTGAGAAGAGCGAAAATAATATTTTCCCGACTAGAAAAATCATGAATAGAAAAATAACCCTCTAGCATATTTACCATTTATCAACGGTATCTACATCTATCTGACCCTCGAATATGGGGATTTCAAAATTAGCTTGTACCTTAAACGGTGTGGCGTTTCCAGAGTAGATATTGGAAGCTGATGTGTCGCCCCTGGGTAGCCGCTGAAGGATTTGGGCAAAGTTGTCCATCATCGTGTTCCTTTGTCACTCGAGTGCTTCTTCGAGCAAGATTTTGATAGGATATCCTGCTCCCTCGTCTTTTTTTTCATCCGCCATGGGAGGCCGTCGGGATTTGAGAGGCTGGTCTTGCAAAGGCTCGACCAGTCCAAGCCCTAACTCCTTATATCCCGACCTCGTTGGGGACATGCAAAGAAAAACAAAGAAAAAGCAGACCACTCTAATACCAATGATCCAGATTTAAATAGGAACGCAACAAATTACATAGATAACCATAAACACAGAGATGCAGTGGAAATAATACTTCATTTCATTAATGTAAAATACTGAAATATGCTTATAAACAACAATGGAAATAAACTAGCTAGGGCGATGGTAGCTTATCTCTGAGAAGAGATGTGGCGGCTACATGCCTTTGAACTGTGTTACAATGAGGCTCGAAGGCCTATTTATTGTTGATAAACAATGGAAAACCCTAAACATCCAAAAACCTAACCCTAGAAGATGAAACGCCAAACTGTGGGCCCCGTTTGGGTAAGTTGATACATCAACTTCCTGGGGTCGTAACTTTGGCATATGATCTCTGTTTGACGTGCACAATATCTCGTTAGAAAGATCCATCCAAGAACTGCAACTTTGGGAAGAGCAACTTTGGTCCATGGACCCATGTTACTCCTAGTTTTCCCAAAAAACGTCGTTTAGGGCCTTAAAACGGCTCCTAAAGTTTAGGACCCGAAAAACTGCTAAAAATAGTAAATTGTGCTACAATTAAGGAAATTGAAAAGCTGAAAGAAATAATGGTGGGGGTCCAAGTGGACTTGGCAGGTGGCCACCAATATCCACTTGGATCAGTTCAACACAGCTACAACTGGGTTCTTCGTAGCTCGACTAGCCATGACCCTTTTCAGGTGGGCTTGGGATTACAACCACTATGTCCCATTGATGTGGCCATGCCATTTGCAGCTACTCACGTAGATTCGGCTCCTGTCCAGTCTGAAATAGATAAGGCAACCAACTTCATTGAGCACATCCAACATATTCGCCAACAAGTCCATGACATTCTAGAGAAGTCAAATGCCAAGTACAAGCAGCGACATGATCAACATCGGGTGCCACACAAGTTTCAGGTGGGCAACAAAGTCTAGTTGCATTTGCAAAAAGAACGCCTTACTGGAGCCTATCGAAAACTCAAACCACTTCGATATGGTCCTTACACCATTACCAAGGTTGTGGGAGACAATGCATTTGAGCTCAACATTCCCCCATTCCTTGGCCTGTACCCAGTATTTAATGTGGACCGCCTTCGACCATACTTTCCACCATTATTGGACACATCTGACATTGCAGAACATCTCACACCCACATAGTTAAATCCAGATTGCATGGAACAAGCTGCAACTGATCGGATCATGGACACATAGATCAAGCACACTCGCAAATAGAATATCCAACTGTATCGAGTTGTCAAAGCAGGCCAACTCCTTCACCAGGGCAAGTGGCTCACCAGGGACCAAGTTTAGTAGAATTTTCCTCATCTCATGGAGGAACTCAACGCAATCGGGACCATTGCTTCCTAAGGGGGGAGGAATGATCTAGGTGGATATTAGTGGCTACCTTCCAAGTCCACTTGGACCCCCCCATTGTTTCTTTCAGCTTTTCAGTTTCCTTAATTGTAGCACAGTTTACTATTTTTAGCAGTTTTTTCAGGTCCTAAACTTCCTGAGCCATTTTGAGGCCCTAAACGACGTTTTTTGGGAAAATTGGGAGCAACATGGGTCCATGGACCGATGTTGCTCTTCCCAAAGTTGTAGTTCTCAGATAAATCTTTCTAACGAGATATTGTGTGCGTCAAACGAAGATCATATGCCAAAGTTACGACCCCGAGAAGTTGATGTACCAATTTACCCAAACGGGGCCCACAGTTTGGCGTTTCATCTTCTAGGGTTAGGTTTTTGGATGTTTGGGTTTCCATTGTTTCTCAACAATAAATAGGCCCTTCAAGCATCATTGTAACCATATTTTAGAGGCATTGTAGCCGCCACATCTCTTCTTAGAGATAAGCTACCATCGCCCTAGCTGGTTTATTTCCATTGTTGTTTGTAAGCATATTTCAGTATTTTACATTAATGAAATGAAGTATTATTTCCGTTGCATCTCTGTGTTTATGGTTATCTCTGTAATTTGTTGCGTTCCTGTTTAAATTTGGATCAAAGTGGTTGGGTATTGAAGAGATCGATGTATTTGGGGATTCTATAGTGATCATTAAATGGGTACAAATGAGATAAAACTTTGAGTCATCTTCACTCCATAGTTTAAAAAATTGGTCAGCTTGAATTGGAAACCGGTCAAACCAGCCAGTTCATTGGGCGACCGGGTCAAACCAGCCAAAAAACCCGGTTGAAGGGTCCATTTCCCCCAAATTTCATAAAAATCGGACCAAACCAGCCAATTTATGACAGAACTGACCGATTTATGGTCAAACCAGTTGGTTCCATCGTAAACTGGTCGGTTTATTGCCAGGGAAGCTATAAACCCCATAAAATACAATTTTGTGAGTTTTGAAGCTGTTTTGAGGGAAATTTGGGGTTGCTTTCCTCTAAAAATAGTCCCTCCAAGGAAAGCATGCCTACCCTCTCATTTTCTTGACACATCTCAACCCTAACAATGTTGACAATTAGTGGTAATGTTAAATTCTTAAATTTTTAACCTTACCATGAAATGACTCAGGATGTTTCACAGTGGCTTCGACCTCATTGGATTTCATATGGAGAAACTAGAATTTTAAATTTCACTCAAAATTCAGCAGACTTAATGGTTTTCAGGATTTCATGGTTTGGGGGTTTGCAATGTTTCCATTTGATTCTATCACGCGTGAGGGTATGCGATTGACATTTGATCAAGAGCATGAAGCCCTTTAAGAACCTTGATGTTTGTGGCATTGCTTGTTGAACTTTGTTGATGTTGGTGGTATTGGTTTTTGAACTCCTCTACCATGGCCTTAACAAGAATGTGCCCTTCACTCAAAGGAAAACAATTGGTTAGGCATTTGTGCTAATATTTTTTACCACATGATAAGGTTGAGGAAATGAACCCTTCACTCAAACCAAAATCATTGGTTAGGCATGTTAAACCTTTTCAATTTCTATCATGTTATATGGTTGAGCAATCCAAGTCTGAAGTCTTTGAGCTAGATGATGTTTATGTATCTCTTGTTAATGATCCCATTTCTAGTAGCACTGAATCAATGATGAGTTTCATAAGTGACCATGTTGATTAGTGATTTGTAGTTTTCATGTTTATTTTTGCTACTACTACTATTATTAAAGCTGTAGAGGAGTTTTAGGAATCCTCAAACTTTGAGCCATATTATTTATGTAGCTCATGTTGATGATCTATTGTCTAGTTATGGTGACGAGTTTGATCATGATGAGGAGTGATCATGTTGTTGATCACTGATATGTAGACTTGTAGTAGGTCAGTGGCCCCATAGCTTAGAGCATTGTTTTCAGACTCTAAAGGCCATTTAGAGCCTCATTGATGATGTATTTTGTTGCTGATATGTATTGGATTCGATGCCATTTTGATATATTCACCTTTACATGGTATATAGATGAGAAAACCTTGCATATTTTGTCTCTATTGGTTTGGAATCATGGTTTTAAATCTTAAAAATAGTTTTATTATTATTAAAAACTAATTATTTCATATATTTATCTGGCTAGTCTTGGTTTGAAACCTGGTGTATTAGGTGGACCGATCCGGTCACCGGTTTCGATTTTTAAAACTATGCTTCACTCACAAATTGGATTTAGTGTATCAGACACTTGAATAAGACTCTCAAGAGGATTTATTTTTCACGTATTTTTAAAGAACATAATCAAGTTGCAGATGGGTTGTCTAAAGATGGATGTAGCTGTGAACCAGGCAAGATAAAGTACTCAACATTTGCAGAGGGTTCCTTTCAACACTCGGGGTTCATTAAATTATGAAGTTTGTAATTGACTTTTTAATCTTTTTGTCATCTTGAATAGGTTTTACAGATCTACTCTTACCTTATAGTCATATTTTTGATTGAATGCATAGACCCTTTTAAGATCAATAGAGGATAAGATCAATAAAAGAAGCTTTTAATGCAATTGCTAATTGAAACAAGTGAAAAAACAATAGAATATGATGGAGTTATCAAGAGAGATAATTGTCAACTTTATAGTTTTGAGAGACCATATAAGATTCAAGAATAAGAAAAATCTTTTTTTAATAAAAATATACGATTTTTTTTTCTTAAAAAAAATATTGCCTTTTAAAACTTATCATTAATCACTAATTCTCATAATTAAAAAAAAAAAAATCATTCTCTCAATTTCTTTTATATTTGCTTAACTTATTTCTCTTTATTTTTATTTAATCTCTTTTTTAATTATATATAAATCACCTACCCTAAAATTTTTTCAATAATTACACAAATACTTATTATTTATTTTAATTAATTAATTATTTTTTTATTAACAAAAATATTATCACAAATTACCAATCAAACTAAACCTACGAAACATATTTAAAAAAAGAAATTGCAAATACGTACGAGAAACAAAATTTTAGTGAAAAAGGACTATGCATATAATTGCATAAAATGCAAATCCTTGTGAGTGGAAGAGATGTACGCTAATTTCATTCAAAAAGATCATGCCAAAAGAAGTGGAACACTTTTAAAAATCTTTTGAAAAGAGGTAGAACACTTCTTTTTGAATACAACTCAAAAGAAAAACAAACAAAAAGACAAAAGAAAAAGAAAAACAAACCAAAGGACAAATAAGCTAAAAGGAGAATATTATTTTTATTTTTTCTTTAAATTGAATATTCTTTTTAATCTAAATTTTTCTTTACGTCTCAATTTTAATATTATTATTATTATTTTTTAAATTGAATTTTACATGTGAGGGAGATTATATTAGTAAATTTGTATATGAGCATAATGAAAATATATTCATAATTTTTAGTAGTATAATATAACATGATTTTTGAAAGCTATATTATTTTGTCTACGTTTATTATATCTCTACTATACTATTATTCTTATATGAATATAGTTTAAAGAAAATGCCTTAAAAATTATAACATTTTGTTGAAATTAGACAAAATTAAAATTTAGACTATGTTTTTAGTCATCTATTATAGTTAAATTCTCTATTGATGCTATTTAGTTAAGATTGGGTAGTCTGATTGGTGCGATTTGTGTCGAGTTGGTCAAAGACATCCAAATTCTATAGTTTTGACTGCCTCTGTGGGACATGGCTTGAGCGTTGTGCACCTAAGGCTAAAGTCTCAATATTTCTACTCTAATTTCTTGTAGTTGTTGGTGATGGGCATATAAGATGCTTGCTAATGTGTCCATCTGTGTAGTTAGCCAATCAAACTTCCTACTTAGGAGCATAATCTCCATTCTTTCATCTTCCTATATGATCTTTGCTTTCTTCTCTATGTCCCTTTTTTGTCCTCAATTCTCGTAAGGTAAATTGCTTGTCTTGGTGTTTGGCAATGCCCTATTGTATTATCTCCTGCTCCCTTGGTGTTGGTTGTGTCAATTTCCCTAATTCCCCTGTAGATCCTTGGTTGACCTCTATTCCAAAAACAAATGGATATCGACATTAAATCCCATGCATAAACTATCACTCATAGCGCCTTGATATCACCATTGCTCGAGATGCAAAAACAAGAAATGATTATGTTATTGATTGCTTTGTTGTAATATGATTATGTAAGACAAGAAATTGCTTTGTAATTATGTAATTAATTTCTTTGTCGTAATATGATTATGAGATGCAAAAAAGGAAATGATTATGTAATTTACTTTTCACTTACTCTTTTGTATCATTTTTTGATAGTTTACATGTCTTTGTTGATGGGTGGAGTATCCATTCCAAATGTTAGAGAACTCATACAATATATATATTATATTGAAATGCACTAGGTACTCTCTTAGGTTATAATTTTTTGTTTTGAACTTCAATTAGGTGTATAACCAACCTAGATCGATCTTAACTTCAGATCTACCAAGCATCGAGAGGGATCGAATATTTTTGCACTCTAAAAGAGGTTTGCACCTTAAAAGATTTGATCCCTCTAACACTTGGTAGATCTAAAGTTAAGATGGATCTAGGTTGGTTTATATAAACAAACAAGATTGTTAGTTTTTAGTTTTGCCATAAATACATAAACACATTAAAAAAGATAAATAAATTAAATGTTATTTATTCCAACTTTGAAGTCGCTTATTAATTGAGCCGAGAGGCTCATTCTACAACCTTGTATGATGTGTAAGCATGTGTATGGTGTGATGGGCATATAAGATGATTACTAATGTGTCCATATGTGTAGTTAGCCAATCGAACTTCCTACTTAGGAGCATAATCTCCATTCTTTCATCTTCCTATATGATCTTTGCTTTCTTCTCTATGTCCCTTTTTTGTCCTCCATTCTTGTAAGATAAATTGCTTGTCTTGGTGTTTGACAATGCCCTATTGAATTATCTCCTGCTCCCTTGGTGTTGGTTGTGTCAATTTCCCTAATTCCCCTGTAGATCCTTGGTTGACCTCTGTTCCAAAAACAAATGGATATCGACATTAAATCCCATGCATAAACTATCACTCATAGTGCCTTGATATCACCATTGCTCGAGATGCAAAAACAAGAAATGATTATGTAATTGATTGCTTTGTTGTAATATGATTATGTAAGACAAGAAATTGCTTTGTAATTATGTAATTAATTTCTTTGTCGTAAAATGATTATGAGATGCAAAAAAAGAAATGATAATGTAATTTACTTTTCGCTTACTCTTTTCTATCATTTTTTTATAGTTTACATGTCTCTATTGATGGGTGGAGTATCCATTCCAAATGTTAGAGAACTCATACAATATATATATATTAATTATATTGAAATGCACTAGTTACTCTCTTAGGTTATAAATTTTTTGTTTTAAACTTCAATTGAGGTGTATAACCAACCTAGATCCATCTTAACTTTAGATCTACTAGGCATCGAGAGGGATCAAATATTTTTGCACTCCAAAAGAGGTTCGCACCTCAAGAGATTTGATCCCTCTGGCGCTTGGTAGATCTAGAGTTAAGATGGATCTAGGTTGGTTTATATAAACAAACAAGATAGTTAGTTTTTAGTTTTACCATAAATACATAAACACATTAAAAAAGATAAATAAGTTAAATGTTATTTATTCCAACTTTGAAGTCTCTTATTAATTGAGCCGAAAGGCTCATTCTACAACCATGTATGATGTGTAAGCATGTCCGTGCATGATAAAAATTGAAATTTTGCTCATGTCGGCCAAATAAAATTTAAAAAAAATCTAAAAATAAAAAAAATTAAATAACTATACAAAACATTTAAATAATGTCGTCTCATAAAAAATTTTGCATGTTAAGAAATTGGATCCCTCTCGGCTCATGTTAGATTCATATTTAAGATGGATCTATGTTGGTTTACCATTAAACTATTCATCATATACACTAATGTGCACTCGCATTACCTAAAGCCATAAATCTAATTTTCCACATGTATATCCTCTATAGATGTGTGTGCATATTAAAATGTGTCCATGTAATCTTTGTACAACTCTATTTAGTGGTAATCATGTCACTTCACTTGAGGCTTGGATTGCTTAAGGCTCAAATAATTTATATACTTTACATCTAAAAGTAACTTTTGTCTCTTCCCTCTCTCTCTCTCAAGTCTTCTCTCCCTTTCTGTCCCACCTCCATCATCTCTCTCTCTCTCTCTCTCTCCCCACCACTATCTCTCTATGTTTTTGTTATTCCCTCCCCCTCTCCCCCCTTCAACTCCATCTCTCTCTCCTTCCTCTCATTTTCTCTCTCTCTCTCTCTCTAGAAAATCTACGAAATATTTTTAGTAGTGGTCAAGATAGAGGATTTAAATATATCTCAAAAGTAATTATAACATTTTTCTTTTACATTTAATTAAAAAAATGTTTAAAATTAAATTATTTTAATTGTGAAATGATTTATGGTTTTTGCGCATCTAGAATTGATAAACCATGGTATTGGCCCATACTATTGTAACAAATGCTATTTACAAGTTAATACTATCCGTGGTAAAGTGGGAGTGAATATCCATGGCTAAAAATCTTGATGAATATTGACCCATGGTATTGTAACAAAGCCTATTTACAAGTTAATAATATTCATGATAAAGTGGGGATGCATATACATAATTTAAAAATTCTTGCTTATTGTAATTTTTAAGTTTTATAAAATTATTATTAAATTAAAATTTAAATATGAGTACCAAATCATTATTTTAATTTATATGGATTCTACATTTTACATTTTGTATTAGGTTTTACATTATACATTTTGCATTTTAGCTTTTACATTACATTTTACATTTATGTGTGCTTTAATTTGAATATGACGAAGCAAATATTTAATTATGTTTTGTTTTTTTCCTATATATATTTTTCTTATAAATATTAACAAACTTACTTACATTACACACATCTTCCCATCTCCCTGTATTAATTTGTAATTCATTCAAAATATTTGTATAAATAAATTACACAATTAAATTATAAAACTTGTAACTCAATTACCATATCGAGAATAGAAAGACTTGTATACCAAAAATAAGTTGTGAATAAACAAATAAACATTACTTTACATTCAAATATTTGAAAAAGACAAGTTCGTTCCATATTATAACAACATAATAAATAATTATAATAAAATATATTACATACATGTGTAGTAATAACATTTGGAAAAAATTTAAAATCCACTTAAAATCTTAAATTCAATATATCAACATATTTAAAGAGGATTAAATTTATTTTAAGGTGTAAATATTTTTAATTTAAGAAAATTAACATATTAAAATAAAAAAATTTATACATACAAATTTTATTTTATTTTCTCGATATTTAATAATTTTTTGTTTGAATTCATGAGAGTTAGTTTAGTTGGTTTAGTCTTTATTATTATAAATAAACACTTTTGCTAATAAAAAACCACGGGTTTAATTTTCTTAACACTTTTGGGGTTAGGGTTTTTTGATTGAACTTATAGTCTTTATTATTAAAAATAAGTACCTTAAGTTATAAGAAATTATAAGTTCAATTTTCTCAACACTCTTGGTGTTAGGGCCTCTTATTGATGTTAGATTTAGTGATTGGAACTTAAAAGAAGTGATCATTTCTTTTGTATAAAATCCTACCCCGTAAAAAAATGATATCTTTCTTTTGTATAAAACTTCTATCCCATTACAGATGAAACAAAAAAACTTTACAATAATTCATTATTTTAATTTTAAATAAATTTAAGTAATTATAAACTTTTCTTTTTAAAATAAATTTTAATTATAATTCATTAATATACACTTTCTTTTTAATTTTAAAGTTAAATTTTTAAATTAATTTAATATACACTTCTTTTTACACTACTTATGATATTAAATTATATATAGTATAAATACATAATTATAATATTTACAATGAACCATAAATTTAAAAACAATTAAAGGTCTTTTCTTGGAATTCATCATGACCCACAAAACCTACCTACATTGTGTCTCTAGCAACATATACCCCCAATGATTCACCCCCACCCTTAACACAAGAAGCCAAAAAGACACCATCATACATACATACCTAGATAAAGACACCATCATAATGCAATCAACAAAAACTCCTTTCCACTAGATTTTATGAAAAATGCAATCCACTTTGCCCGAATATCCACCTCACTTCCAAATTATAAAATATTAAAAACACTAAGAATTATAATTTTTTAATAAAAATGCCGGATTTGAAATGGGAATAGGAGGGCTCTCAACTGGTTGTTGGACTCCGGTTGGCATTTCACACAGCATCACGCATGCGGTGGTTGGTCCTGGACCATGGTGGCAAGGGTGTGTCCACGGTTTTCGCAGATTCGAAAACGGGTCGAGTGTTCGACCAACAGGTCATAAATGTACGCTTGATTGCGCCGCGAAAGCGGAGTTGGAATGACCCAGAAAACGATTAAGAATGCAGGTCAAGAGATCGAATTCCTGAATTCGTTCTAGTAGTAGACGCAGGACGGGGGTTTTAACTTTATTGTGTTGAGCTCGATGCAATCGATGAGGAAGAACCGGACGGATCCCGGCGGCAAGCAGCTGTTACATGAGCTGGAGGCGCTGAGGCAGGCGCTGTATCCAGTCGGCGGACATCAGCAGCAAAAGGATTTCATAAGGAAAGAATTTGGCTTGGGATCGGCATCACTCAACGAGACCCTCTCGCGGTTCCCGGCTGCCAATGCCAGTTTTCGGCCCGAAGCCGACGCGAAAACCCTGAAGGCCGATGGGAAGCCCAGGCAATCGAAAGAGAACCCCCGAGCGGAGAAGACTCCGGCCGAGAAGAAGAAGCTATGGGATTGGAAACCTTTGCGTGCTCTGGCCCACATCGGGCGGCAGCGGCTCGCCTGCGAATTCTCGCTGCGCGTCCACAGTGTTGAAGGGCTTCCGATCCGCTTTGATGGGTTGAATTTGTGTGCTCATTGGAGGAGACGGGAGGGAGGAGTGAAGACGAAGCCTGCTAGGGTTTTTAATGGTGTGGCCGAATTTGGGGAGACTTTGTATCATAAATGTACTGTTTATGGGAACAAGGCCGGGCCTAATCAGGGTATGAGGTATGAATCGAAGTTCTTTGAGATCTCTGTTTTTGCTTTGGGTGTAGAAGAGCTTGAATTATGTAAACATAGGGTAGATCTCAGCAGAATGCTGCCTGAAACAATTGGGGATTTGGGTTTGGATGAAAAGTCTGGGAGCTGGACTACAAATTTTAAGCTTACTAAGAAGGAGGCAAGAGGAGGACTTCTGTCTGTCACTATTGGGTATAAGATACTTGATAAGGAATTTGGGGGTGTGGGTGAAACTAGTTCTAATGTAAATCCGAGTCTAAACAGGTCTGTAAGCTCACGACCTGGTGAACGAGCAAACCCTAAAACAGGTTGGAATGCCAGCACACGCGCTGGGGATGCTTCTGGTCGGAAGCCTACGCGATCCTTCAATAGCTTGCCGAGTCCCGCAGGGAGAGTTGGGGAAAAGCCGAGGGCTAGGGCTACTTTATCGTCTTCGATCTCGGCACGCCCGGTGGAGGCTAGGGCTACTTTATCATCTTCGATATCGGCATCCGCGGTGGATACTGATAGTATGTCTCTTCTGAGCCTGGATGGTCATTGGGCGACCGAGGGGGCTGATGGGCAGCAATTTGAAGGAACGGACATGACTTCGTTGCTTTATTTTAAGCCAAAGCTGAAGTTTTTCTCTCAGAGCGATGAGTTTGGTGATGCTGAATCTGGGCTTGCGTCTCGCGACAACGAAGAGAATGAAGGTAGCAGTGGAGAAGAGAGTGCTGGGTTTAGTGTCGTCGAAAAGGGTGTGGAGATGGGTAATGTGCAATCAGGGAAGAATGATAAATACGAGACTGATTTTAGGCTTGATGGAGCAGAAGAAAGTGGCCAGAGGGTTGATGATTACCAGACTGATTTTAAGCTTGAAGAAGCTGAAGAAAGTAGTCAGAGGGTTGATGATTACCAGACTGATTTTAAGCTCGAAGAAGCTGAAGAAAGTAGTCAGAGGGTTGATGATCACCGGACTGATTTTAAGCTTGATGAAGCTGAAGAAAATGGTCAGGGGGTTGACGATTACAAGACTGATTTTAGGCTTGATGAGGTTGAAGATGATCAGAGGGTTGAAGGAGGTCGTAGGCTTGGTGAAGTTGAGGAAGTTTGTAGGCCTGGTGAAAGACAGGACGATGTTACAGTATTTAGAGAAGTTGGGGGGAAGGAAATAGACGAGCCGTCGGACGAACAGCTAGATGTTTCTTTGGTAGGGGAAACGGAAACCTTGAATTCTCATTTCGAGGCCACAGGTTGTGAAAGAACTCCTGAACTTGAGTATGCCAAAGACGATGATAATTTGCCAGAGGCATGCAGTTTAGATGCCATGGCTGATTCTGTTGCTGGTGAATTTCTCAGTAGCTTAGGCGTTGATCACAGTCCATTTGCTGTAAGTTCAGATAGTGACCCAGACTCGCCTAGAGCACGCCTTCTCAAACAGTTTGAGAGAGAGGGTGGCATTGGTCTAGGAATCGGCATTGCAGAACAGTTTGATGGCGAACCGAGCCACTCTTCTGAATTACAAAGGCATGATGTTCCTGTTCAACCTAGTTGGGATTCAGAAGAAGATTTGGAATTGGCCTCGATTCTGCAGGCTGCAGAGTCTGAGCTTCAGAAAGCTACTCAGACCATGCGCAGTAAAACCCGAGCTAAGATGCTTGAGGATGCAGAGACTGAGGCACTAATGCAAGAGTGGGGCATGGATGAGAGAGCTTTCCAGAATTCACCTCCAGGCAGTTCTTGTGGGTTTGGAAGTCCTGTTAATTTTCCTTTCGAGGGGCCTGTTGAACTGCCTGCTTTAGCTGAAGGATTTGGTCCTCTTGTCAAGACACGGGATGGAGGATTCCTGCGGTCAATGAATCCAGATCTTTTTCGGAACAGCAAAAGTAAGGGGAGCCTAGTCATGCAGATATCAAATCCTGTTGTTGTTCCTGCAGAGATGGGTTCAACTGTCATGGATATATTACGTTGTTTGGCTTCTGTTGGGATTGAAAAGCTGAGTATTGAAGCTAGGAAAACGATGCCCCTTGAAGACATCACTGGGAAAAGTATTCAACAAGTAGCGTTGGAAGCAGTACCTGCTCTAGAAGAAGCCGAAAACAGGTAAGTTTGGCCATAATTCTGATTTAAAGCTAGTTTTCTCATATGTTTTTTACTATAGCTTATAATGAAGTTCCATCGCAGGAATGGTACTGATAAGTCATTAGATATTTATGCTTTTGACTGGCAGGCAACCCACCTTACAAGGTCGACATATAGAGAAAGGGTTGGACTATGGATCAGCACAGTTGGCTGATAGTGGAAGGATGAATGTTTCAGAGTACAGGTCAGTGAAACAAGTGGGAACTTTCAAATCCAAAATGTCTCGAAGTGCTAATTATGCAGAATATGTTTCACTCGAGGAACTGGCCCCTCTGGCAATGGACAAGATGGAAGCTTTATCAATTGAGGGACTGAAAGTACAGTCGGATATGGCAGATCATGATGCACCGTCAAATATCAATGCAACGTCATGGGGAGAAGTGGCAGCTTTTGAAGGAATGAGGGCTGTGAAAAGTGGTACCTTGGGGTTGGAAGGTACTGCCGGCTTACAGTTATTAGATACAAAGGAAGGTAGTGTTGACATGGACGGTGTATTGGGCACGGCAATTACACTAGATGAGTGGATGCGATTAGATGCAGGAATTGTGGATGAAGAGGAAACAAGTGAAAGGACAGCAAAGATCCTTGCTGCTCATCATGCTCTCCGGTCAGATTTAGTTGTTGGAGGGACTCTTGAGGGTGATAAGGGAGATAAAAGCAGGCGGAAGTATGGTACTGGAAGATGGGGTTTCATGGGAAACATGCTAACAATAGCTTTGTTAGTCCAGCTGAGGAACCCACTTCGAAACTTTGAACCTGTGGGTGCTCCAATGATGGCTTTGATTCAAGCAGAACGAGTTGTAGTCCCTCCGAGGCCGAAAATGGGGAAGCAAGTGTCAGACAAAGGGAACAGTGAGGAAGTTGATGAAATAGAACCTGAAGACAACAAAAAGGAAGAAGTTTCTCAGTTCACGATCACTCAAGTCCATGTTGCAGGTTTCACATCTGAAGAAGTGGATAAGAAAACGAGTTGGAGCAATCCAAAGCAACAGCAGTCTGGTTCCCGTTGGCTGATTGCAAGTGGAATGGGAAAGAGTGCAAAACATCCCATACTGAAATCTAAACAAGGGGCAAAACCAATGCCACCCTCGAAGACAAAAGTGAAAACCGGGGACACTCTCTGGAGTATATCTTCACGTGCTTTTGGTGATGGAGGAAGATGGAAGGAAATTGCATCATTAAATCCACACATCAGAAATCCTAATATAATTTTACCAAATGATACTCTTAAGTTACGGTAGACCATTTTGAGTTTTCACTCTTCATTTCGAAGAGTGGCACAGCTTACTTTCTCTTTCTAGAGACTGCTAGTCTTTCATTTGCATGTTTCCTTTCTATTGGAAATTTTCACAAGGGTAACTTAAAGTTCCGAAAGAGTGGAAGATTCTTTGTATATAGTGTTTGATTATGCATGGCACTGCATTGCAAGATCATGAAACACACTATTATATATTGTTTGGGATCCACTCCCAGCCAGGAACTGTTTTGGCTGTTACTGATCTGGAGTTGTAAATTTGGAAGTTTTGCTGCAAATATTTAGGAATGTCATGTCACAGCAGCAATTGGGCGTGCAGATATTGTATAAGATGAGCATATGGTGGAAGTGTAGGAAGAATGCAGTTTAGTTAATATGTGATGAAGAATGATTTAATTCATCATCAAACAGTTGGGCTGCTTGATACACTATGAATTCAGGTATGTATATAGCTTGTTATCATTTATATTTTTCTTTCAATAAGAATATTCACTAATATTGATGGGCAAAGTCAAGATCTCTCTTTTCTGTGTTGAACAGGAAACATGGTCAATGTTGTAAGTTTTTTAAGGTTGAATTTTGATGCCTTTCATGTCATGCCTGGACAACAACACAAATTTTATCTCATCAAACCTATCTTTGAATTCTTTGATCTGAGAACTTAAGATTTTGAACTTGTGAAGAATAGTTCGCTATCCTACTTTCTGAATCTAAATCAGCATGTCATCTCTTATTTGATACTAGATACTTAATTTGTTTATCTGTACTTCCAAGTTCCACTAAATAATATGGATAGACGCATGAACTGTGCTTTGTTTGCATTGCAGAAAAAATTTGATGAGGCAAGATTCTCTCGAGGAGATAAAAATAAGGGGCTTCTTACAACGTACTTAAAACTTGGAATAGTAATATCATAACATATTCTATTCATTTGGGGTTTATTTCTGGTTATACATTATAAAAAAAATGAAAATAATGTGTTGTGTAGTTATTGTATAATTTGTGTGTTAAACCAGCTGGTGAGAAAATAAGTATCTCACAAGGTTTAGACTGTGGACATGGCTACTCTCTTTTGGTTAAAACATTTTGGCTGGTTAAAACTGTGTTTGAGCTTGGATGTCCTAGACATATGTAGGAATGATGCAATATTTTTGAAATTGAAGCATTTGTTTCAATCAGCCTCTTGATGGGAGTTGGCTGCCTGTTCGGCATGGCCTTATAATTCCTTCATATTTGGTGCATTAGTGCTTCAAAGCCCTTACTATTTGGTGCACTAGTGCTTCAAAGCCCTTCATATTTGGTGTATTACTGCTTCAAAAGCAGGTTTTGTCCACTTTTTGCCGGTTAGTGCTTAGCTTTTTTGTTTTCTTCCTTTGTATACTAAATCAACTGAGTGAATGCA
This sequence comes from Pinus taeda, assembly GCA_000404065.3. NCBI lineage: Eukaryota > Viridiplantae > Streptophyta > Pinopsida > Pinales > Pinaceae > Pinus > Pinus taeda. The sequence goes on along the minus strand of APFE031162112.1, from coordinate 114,977 downwards.
TCCTTAATTTAAGGTATCTTATATCCTGGGAGTTGTTATCAGTAGTAATTATTTTATGGTATTTGTTTTGGGTTAATATTAATTTTTTTGCCCTTAGAAGCCATATGATGGATCAGCGTGTGCACACATGATTGTGGATTCATGTGCCTGAAAAAGTAGGCAATGGGCATTTTGATTGGACATGAATGACTAATGGAAGTTCATATGCATGTTTCATAACAAAATAGCCTGAACCAAATGAAGCTAGTGAGGGAGCAACAGAATTGGGCACTGAACATCGTACAGTTAAACCAACAGGTTGGATGCAATCCCTCTGATCTTATCTTGAATTTCATAAAATAGTTGCCACCTGTGTCAATAGGTTCAGCAAATTTTAATTTTGAAGATATCTTTGGTGGACACTATTATCACGGCTGATCATATATCTAATAATCTGAAGTTGTAAGGCCATTTAGGGTAACTGCCGAAAGGCCATTTTAAAAATAAATGTTATTTTCCGAATTAAACTATGTTACTGGATCCACGTATGCCATATGGAGGATCCTGGATCCGTGTTTCTGCAGATCTGGGTCTGGATCTGCTCAGGATACCGTTCCAATTTGGAAGAGCCAGAGCATTTGCTCTAAGTCAGTTTGCCTTGCCAAAAAAATGAATATGGTGGATCCGTTGGCTCTTGTAAATGTTTCTTCCCCCACCCCTAAAACGTTTTTTTTTAATTTTTTTAATAAAATTAAAAAAATCAGCATATGTGAACCGTTGGCTCTTGTAAACGTTTCTTCCCCTAACCCTCAATACATTAAAAAAAAACAGCAGATGTGTATCTGGGTCCATATTTGAATCTGGAACTATTTCATGTAAACCCACGAATAAAATAATAAATGTTCTTATTTAGTTTTTTTCCCCTTACAATTTACCCTTTTAGGTGTCATTCGTATGCTTTTAAGCAGAGAAATCATCTTCAAATTTGGTATCCTTGGTGTACGATTCTTTAATAGGAATTGTTATACTTATAACGTGAGGTATTGTTTTTTACAATGCTGATTATATATATGTCAGTCCTTCCAATATAATCACATGTCCTTCCGGATGCTTCGTCCTCAAAGCATGGTTGGGAGAAGTTGTCTTTGTTTTTCATTGTAATTTATGCTTCGTCCCTAAAGCATGGTTGGGAGAAGTTGTCGTTTTTTATTGTAATTTATGCTTCGTCCCTAAAGCATGGTTGGGAGAAGTTGTCTTTGTTTTTTTATTGTAATTTATGCTTCGTCCTTAAAGCATGGTTGGGTAATTTTTTTCTACTTGAATATGTGATGATGAGAAAACTGGGAGAAGTCGTCTTTGTTTTTTTTATTGGAACTTTTTCGCTACTTCGAATATGTGATGGATGAGAAAACAAGATGGTGAGATTTTCAAAATTTTGAACATTATTGTTGATGGGTCTTTGTTTTTTTTATTGTAACTTTTTCGCTACTTTGAATATGTGATGGATGAGAAAACAAGATGGTGAGATTTTCAAAATTTTGAACATTATTGTTGATGGGTTAATCCGCGCAGGGTAAAGTTTGTTTAGAGTCGTGTTTGCATTATTCGATGAGGACTTCATTAATTGCTACTTTCATACTTTGGAAACAAGACAAGTTGAATCGAGGGTGGACGTGAGGGTATGTAAAATATTTTATTATTTAGATATTAGGAATATAGATAGATTAAGTTTTGTTTTTGTTGGTGTTCGTATATAGATTGCTCAATTTATTATTATACTGATGATAGGGAGATGTTTCATTCTTTATTGGTGTTTTGACATATGATGAAATACAAGTTTAATGAGTGGCTATGGATGGTTATTCAATTGTAACAGGATATGTAAATGTTGTCTTGTCGATCAATGGCGGCTTTAGTGATCGACAAATTTTTGAAGTGGTACTTGGTTTTTCTCTATTTGCATTTTTGTGGAGTTTCCCTGTCTATTGTTTGTACCTTGGATTTTGTAAATGTTGTCGATTCAATTGTATTTGTTAACATTCTGTAGTACCTTTGGTGAAATCAGTTTTATTATTATGATTTTATGATTTTATAAATTTGAAAATGGTTGAAAGGCTATAAATTTGAAAATGGTTGAAAGGCTGAAAAGTAAAAGTTAAATATTTTTATGAAATTGTAAATATTTATTTTTATCAATAAAACATTATTGTTTTTACTTATTATTGATATTTTTGAAAAATACCAAGAGGAGCCACCACAAAAGACACAAAAAGAAAATCGTCTATCTTGCAATGGTCGTCTATCTTGCAATGCTTGATTTTCCCTACCACTAGATGGTTGATTTTCCCTACCACTAGAGAATGATCGAGAAATAAATGTTATCGGTGGAAGATGATTTAGAAAAGAGACTAGAAATAGAAACAAGATTCCAGTGGTAGATAATGTAATGCATATATTCAGGCACTTTCGATATTGACCTGCATGGAACCGAATAAAAATTATTAAACCATGGAGGAATTAAAAAGAAAATAATAGTTAAATGGGTTGTGTAAACATGGTGAACTGGGTATGCTCTGTATAAATTACCTGAAAGGGGCGTGTTATAGTGGCCAGAAGTCTTAGCCCTGTAAATGAAACCCTTGTCTCGTTAGTCTGGAAGAAATAAAAACCTTGAGAAGTAAGCAAAGGAACAAGAAAATAAGATTTTATGTAGGAAAACCCTAGGACACAAGTGTTTACTAGTTGGGTAATGTCTCGTTGGTAAGGATTATGCCAACATGGAACGGATGGAACTCCAACCCTGCCAAGACAGGGTATGTATGGGTAAGCTATTATATTAACCAATAATAAAACCCAAGTGTGAACTGGTTCACTTAAGGAAAGAAGAAAATTGAGAAACGTGCAAGGTAATGCCTTAACATGAACCTGACAATTCAGAATATTTTTTCGTAGTAACGCCAAAGCCGTGACTCAAAACCCTCGTTGCCTTGAATTGAATGAATTGCAACAATTGGGTGAATATCAGTGTAAGTGGAGGGTTTATCCCTCGAAAGAAAATCAGAAATTGTTGCGACTTCGAGGAGAAAAGCTGAGCCTCCATGTAAACCTTCGAACAAGAGACAAATCCCATAGAAAAACAATTGCAAAACTGTTAGCAAACTTTTGGAGAAGGGAATTTCAGGTCACGAGTTCATAATTTAAAACAAAAATAAAAATGAAAAGAACCTCTGTATGCCACCTTGATTAAAATAAAAATAAAAAGAACCTCTGTATGCCACCTTGATATAGGAATGTTGTGCCATTGAATTGAAAGCCTCTAAAAACACTGGTAACCATGGATTGAGAAATGGCTTGAGCTTAGCAAGTGTTTCCAGGGAGTCTGACGGTTTAAGGAGTTAGAATGTCAAGGATAAAGAAACCCTCCTTTGCTATCAGAGACACAAAGCTTCCATGGCATGAACTCAGTGCAAAATGATAGCCAGATCGGTGGAGGGGGGTGAGTGGTTACCCCAACCACCCAAAAGAAGAATCGACCACTATTGGATCAAGTGTTAACATCTTGCTTGTCCATTTCTTGACCACCCACATGGCTAGGGTGACGTGTTGCATTTACAAACATCCACGAAGCCCTAAAATGTATGGTTATCGATCAGTAAGATAATGCATATATTATATTGCCGTGGGCTAAGAAATGCCAATGTATAGCCATAGAATTTAAAACCATAATATGAACTATACATAGAAAACAATCCGACATGAAATCAACCATAACCTGTTGGTAAAGTTTGAGTATTATTTGATATTGTGTATAGTTCGAATGTATTAAGAGGTGTGTAAAGTGCCATAAACAGGTGTAAGATGAATATGTGGAGCAAAGGATAAGAGTATATAACTCCCCAAAAACATATGATGGCCTGAGTTATGTGTATATGTTAAAAAAAAGTTCGAGTATTATTTGATATTGTGTATAGTTCGAATGTAGTAAGAGGTGTGTAAAGTGCCATAAACATGTGTAAAATATGTGAAGCAAAGGATAAGAGTATATAAGTCGCCAAAAACATATGATGACCTGAGATACGTGTACCTTAAAAAAAAGGGTGGGTAGTTACCCCAACCACCCAAAAGAAGAATCGACCACCTGAGTTATGTGTATTAAAAAAAAAAGGGTGGGTGGTTACCCCAACCACCCAAAAGAAGAATCGACCACTATTGGATCAAGTGCTAACATCTTGCTTGCCCATTTCTTGACCACCGACATGGCTAGGGTGACGTTGAATTTGCAAACATCCACGAAGCCCTAAAATGTATGGTTATCGATCAGTAAGATAATGCATATATTATAATGCCGTGGGCTAAGAAATGCCAATGTATAGTCATATAATTTAAAACCATAATATGAACTGTTACCTAGAAAACAATTCGACATGAAATCAACCAGAACCTGTTGGTAAAGTTTGAGTATTATTTGATATTGTATAGTTCGAATGTAGTAAGTGGTGTGTAAAGTGCCATAAACGTGTAAGATGAATATGTGAAGCAAAGGATAAGAGTATGTAACTCAAAAACATATGATGACCTGAGTTATGTGTATGTTAAAAAAGAAATATGTTTTGAAGTGAGGTACATTACACATTTCTCAGTTGATACGGCGTTCCGGTTTGCATCTTCTTCTCATTCGATTATGATTCCATTGGTAGGAATGTTCATCATCCTTTTTTGATACATGGTTGATTTGAGATCTTGAATTTGAATTTGGTAAGTGGTGTGTAAAGTGCCATAAACGTGTAAGATGAATATGTGAAGCAAAGGATAAGAGTATGTAACTCAAAAACATATGATGACCTGAGTTATGTGTATGTTAAAAAAGAAATATGTTTTGAAGTGAGGTACATTACACATTTCTCAGTTGATACGGCGTTCCGGTTTGCATCTTCTTCTCATTCGATTATGATTCCATTGGTAGGAATGTTCATCATCCTTTTTTGATACATGGTTGATTTGAGATCTTGAATTTGAATTTGGTAAGTGGTGTGTAAAGTGCCATAAACGTGTAAGATGAATATGTGAAGCAAAGGATAAGAGTATGTAACTCAAAAACATATGATGACCTGAGTTATGTGTATGTTAAAAAAGAAATATGTTTTGAAGTGAGGTACATTACACATTTCTCAGTTGATACGGCGTTCCAGTTTGCATCTTCTTCTCATTCGATTATGATTCCATTGGTAGGAATTTTCATCATCCTTTTTTGATATATGGTTGATTTGAGATCTTGAATTTGAATTTGGTAAGTCAAGTAGCCTGGAATTTTTCTTTTGTTTTAAATTGTAAATTGATCTTTTTATGTATTATGAATTGATTTTATTAAAAATTTCTTTCATTTTTATCACATTTGTGTATATGTTAAGTTGGATAAATATGTATGTATATTTTTATTAAGTTAAGAAGTTCATTTTATAGTCCAGTATAATGTGTAATTTTGTTCGGCCATAATGAAAGTTGAAATTTTACAGCCCAATACAATACGATATGTAAACTTGTCTGTCTTTCATGAAAGTTGAAATTTTACTTATGCAAGTCAATAATTAAAAAAAAATCTAATAATAATTAAAAAAAATAAATAACTATACAAAACATTTAAATATCTACTCAAATTTTTTCCGCAAGGAAAGAAACTAGATGCATCTGAGCTTATTAAATCGGTATTATGAATCCATGTTGATAAGCATATATAGCAAAGCTATACACTTAAATGATATGCATTTTTCTTAATAAATAGTTAACCTTTCATCTTGCGTTGGAAGACATGGATCAAGTTTCTGTGTAGGTTTACCCCATGAGCCAACCTTATGACATCTTGCGTTGGAAGACATGGATCAAGATTATGACATCTTGCGTTGGAAGACATGGATCAAGATTCTGTGTAGGATTACCCCATGATTAAGGTCACCTGGATTTTCCTCGGTACTCATTGACAAAGAACTCTGTTGCAAGGTGGCTGTGACAATGCCACACGTCTGGTAGCTCTAATGTTCTTCACGTGATAGTCCGAACCATAGAACTTATGGTCATACGTGATAATGCTTGCCTCTGTTTTTGTCACTTGTCCTGCCTACTATTAATGGTTTTAATCTTGTGAAATAATATAACCCAGTTGCAGAGCGCTGTTGAATTGTGTTAATTGCTATTTCAAGGATTTTGGGATGGGTGCCCACTGTTTTTTAAGCAATTCCTTTAATTTTCTGTTAGTGCCTATGAATGTCCAACGTCTTCATTGTTTAGTAAGCCCATGGTCTTCTCTGGCTTTTCCTTAAAAAAAATTGATTGGTTTCGTATTTCTTCCATTCGTGCTTATCTCCCCCATTAAAATCTTTAATTCAAACAAGGCAGGCAGAGGCCAAATCAGAAAGGGAGAAGCTTAACTTAAATATGGTGGTAAAGCTTAACTTAAATATGGTGGTAGTTATTATAAATTGAAAATGGTGGTAGTTATTATAATTTTTAAATTTTTTCAAGTTGTAAATTTTGTTTTGAATATAAAATTTAACAAAAGCCATAATATTTATAATTAATTTTTTTAACACTAAGTAGATTTTGAGTTAGATACATTTATGTTAATTTTAATAGTAAGTAGTCTTTATATATATTTTTATTTTATTTAAAATCTTAATTGAACTATCTCAATTAGTGTTTAAAACTATCAATTCACAAAATTTTTTCATAATGTATTAAAAATGGATCAAAATCTTTCTCTAAATATATATAATTTTATATATTTATAATTAAATTTCAATATGTATTTTAATTGATTGTGTATGTGAATCATTATTTTATGGTTAAATTGACACGCATATATTTTACATTTCTATATTAAAAGTATTAGAAAAATACTTAGGGGACGAGGGGGTGAGGGAAGGGCACAAATCAATATTTTTATTTTAGAAAAGTGTATGCCACTGTTCTTTAGACAATTTTACGCCACTGTTTTTTAGACAATTTATGCGTGTATGCGTATTTAGTGAATGAAAATTGTGTATGTACATATTATTAATTTTTACAATTTTTGTTAGGGATTAACTTAACCATTATTTCATTAGCCATTCATTATGCATTAACCATGAGCAGTGAGTAAATAAACCATAATACATCAAGACATAAGGATACTGAGATTTTTAGGTGGAAACTCGAATTGGGAGAAAACCATTGTTGTTGTCGTCTCTGTCTTCTTTCTTATTATAAATAAAATCTTTTTACATCTTGTATTGGCACAAACTCTTACGAATGCATAGACTCCTACTTGCAAGGGGCTACAACCTACACAAATTCTCTAGTTCCCATTGGAAGCTATTGCTCCCCAATCAAGTTTACTGGCTTCTATAGGAAGGAAGCTCCTACTCTTTCAATGAAGGCTCCAACCCTCAACACCTATGTGGACCACATTTTAGAATTTTCATGCTGGATCCACTTGTTTCAATCAACCATCAAAACTTGTAGACCACCTTTTATTAAATTTTCAAACTGGACCCAAACCCAACAATATGCTCAATCACCAAATACCAATAACAACTCAGAAACTGAACATTGAATACCGAACACCAATTACCCTTCTAAATCGAACACTGATTAAAGCGCACAAAATACTAAGATACCAAAACTAACAAAGTCAATTTCTCTTGCTCATCAAGTCGAGCCATACACCATATTCAAGACAACTATCAAAATACTCATCAAGACATCCTTGACAAATGAGCAATACAAGACTCATTCACTATCATAACCAAGTAGTACCATTTTTCCCATAGTCAGAGTATATACGCAACTGTCACCCAAGGGATTTGTGTATATATACACTTTTCATGTATGACACTAGCGTACAGATCTCAAATCATGATTAACCAAATCATACCCTATGTTAGACCTTCTTTGCAACAAACACAGTCTCTGAATACAACGCTATCATTAAACAACCAAGAAATACTCACATAACATCAAAATAACTCATTACATTCTCTACAACATCTTTAGAATAAATACATGACCATTTAGAAGTAGATCTGTGTATATATGCAACCTTCTAGATTACGATTTGCGTACATGTCTCAAAAATCAACCCCCAAAACAATCTTTGAATGTACCATTAGATCCCTCATCAATTCAACCATCACAATACCGTTTTCAAGATCATGTATAATAATGATAAAAACAAATTCAAGGTATAACAACATCATTATAAACCCAAAAATAGACTCATATTATCTATGACAATCAACATCATAGATTTATAACTTTAGTAGCCATATTCACTGATACCCCTATAGACAATCTCTTATCAGATATGCAAACAATCCTTTAATCTTCTTGCAACAAAACACATCAGAATACTAGAAGAACTTCCATTAGACTTGCAACTCATGTATCAATTTTTGTTAGTCTCTACAAATGACAAAAACTGGTTTTGCCTCATATTATCTCCTTGATCTACATCAGATCTACACACCCATATGATCATCAATCCTTGTGCTCTGGTGCACACCTATTCCAAACCAAATCACAAATGAATAATCCATCCAATTGATCTTCTTCTCCTTTTTATAACTCCTTTGCCTTTCCAATACTACACACAAATCCCTTGGATTTATTGCTAGTAATTGTTGATGAGGTCAAATAGACGTTGGTGTATCAAAACCATGGGAGATTACCATGGAAAATGTTCATGGTTTTATTTTTATTTTCCATGCGCAGGGTCATGTATGCAGCGCTTGTTCATGAAACCTGCGTATGTACATGACTTTGTTTCACAGGAATAACGTATGCTTTTCAAACTTCAAAGTCTTCAATTTACTTCAAGTGTAACTTGTGACTAGGCTGCCAATTCTCTTCCTTATCCTCTGTAACCCTTGTACAAGCATTCATATCATTTGCAAACAAATCTATATAGTCATCATCTATCCATAGATTCGCTAGGCTCATTCAAACATAACAAGAGTGTGACAGAATATGAGAAGTTGACATCAATGACAACAAATTTGACATTCAGGTTGAGATCATATTGTAAGTAGGTTGATATCAAGGACAACATATTAGCCATGATGCCAACAAAAAGATACAGTTTTGTTTGTTTGTTAGGTAATGTGAGTTCTGAGATGATTGACATGCTTAACCTATGGCTTGAGTAGCTACCACCTAGGGGCATATTACTTGGGCACTGCATCGTGACTGAGCCACACTAGCCCTTAGCATGACTAGACTTTTGCCCACGAGTTTCGAACCGATGATCTTTTCCCACATAGTGCTTTAACATAATACCATGTCTCCTTTTATTTTACGCCTTGTATGCTATGTTAAATAATATTTTTATTTTTAATTATATGATTGTTAATTAAATTTGTTAAGGTTTTATATGTTTATTAACTACATGTAATAAAATATGATTATTATTTTTTAAATTATTTTATGTAATAAGTAATTTTTTTTAATTGTTTGTAATTTTATTGTTGAAAATTAAATTACAATATAACAAATTGAATTGAATTGAATATTATTTTTTTTTAAACTTTTTATTAGCGTGCTTATTTTGTAATATGGTTTTTAGAATTTTAATTTAATCATTATTAATAATTGGGTATATGGTAGGGATTTAATCTCAACCAAATATAATATGCATAGTAATATATACAAATCAATGGTCAAGATTTATCTTCAAAGTAATTACTTTTTTTGGCCCTTTTAATTAAATTGATTAATTAAAAAAGTTGTCATATGAATTAGCGCAACTACATAATTACATGGTAAATGCTAATAAGGTAAGCATCAAAACACTTGCGCAAGATACATCTCACATTGCCCATATTAAAAAATCACAAAATTTAACTAAATTATAACTTTGTAACTAGAGTGAAACAATATTCTTAATCAATAACATTCACTCCCACTTCATGAAGAAAATTCTTAGTTTCTAAATAGTTTTTGTTATAATACCATAGAACAATACTATGGCTTATGAATACCACATACCTAATATGATGGGACCAACCCGTAACTATGGATTAAGGTTAATTAAACAATGATTGAAATATGATTTGGGGTCAATACATATGATTAGTCGTAAGCAGTTGATTAACTAGGATATTTGTCTGTTGGCATTTATGTCGGAGTTATTGTTGGTATGCTAGCTGTACCCGCCTCGATTTTCACCTTCTTGCTCTTTGGTTTTACCAAAACCCTTGTTTCATTTCACTTGGTCATTTCCTGGTTTCTCTCTGTTGTGATGAGGGTTTGTGTGCTCGATCTGCTCCCGACTGTGTAGAGCTTCGCAGTAACGCTCTGTATGCACCTCGCTATGGATTCCTTCACCTGGTGGTGAGGTAACTCTGCCCACACTTGCAGTTTCGCCGCCTAGTTGCCTGGGCACTGCACTGAAGGCTTCGTCGACTTCGTGAGAGGGTTTATGTCATTCCTCTGTTGGCTCTTAACCTTTTGCGTGGTTATTATGCTTTCCTTTGTTCCCTTATCTTGCTTTGCTACAATTTTTCTGGTTAGGCTTCTGGTTATTGGTTCTTTGGTTGATGTATGAATGTTTTATGCTCTGGCAGGTCGCAGTCACAGTGGGCTTCCTCGGCTTCACTCGGTCTTGGCAAGGTACGTTCACTCCTCCTTGCTATAGCTTGTCTTCTTCGTTTTTCTTCGACACTAATGGTAATCGCCTCTTTTGTCTGCAGGGTTTTCATTGTTGACTATGACTTAGTTGGGGTTTCGTTCCTCCAATGCCATAACTCTTCAGGTAAGCCGACTCTTCTGGTTTCACTTGTCAACTTTTACTTCCATGTTGTTCTCGACATACAGTTAATTGACATGGCTTTGCTGGTTCTCTGTGGCAAGTTGGGGTTTGCTCCAGGCTTGGTCTCCGAACAGTCACAACCCAATGACTCTGGTAGGGTCATTCTCTGCTGTTGTTACTTATTTGTAGTATTATTTTCTTTGTCTCTTCACTGGGAAAGTCCCGGTACTCCTTTGTTTGGTTGTCCTTCGCCATCAAGTGACCTTGGCTCGGTTTGTATGTAATCTCGCCTGTTGTTTTCGGGCTCTGGATACTTGTAACTTATTCGGCCTTTTCTATGGTGACCGACTAGGGTTCAACCCTAGCTTTTGGGGGTTGACTGTTTTGTCTTGTCTTATTCTGTGATTATTGAGCACTTTGAACTGTTCTTTATGTATGCCATTATTATATTTATAAAGGAGGAGTTAACAAGAAATTTTGTGTAAATGGGTTACCTTTGTTTTGGATTTCGTTCTTTAGTAGTTGTATCCTCGTTCTGTTGAGAACTGGCTCGTAACTATTGTCTGCTTTCGTATATTTGGGAACTGTTGTTGTTGTCGCCGGAACTCCGTGTTGGGAACACTCGTTATGGCTTCATTGTTTGAACGCAGGAATTGTCTCTGTTTACTAGAAAAGATAGATGGAAACACGCAATGTTGTTTAATTTGCTCATACAGTAATTAGAGGGAAGGAATAAAAAATCATAGATACACTGTTTGTAGATGGATTCAGATACTTAGGGGTTTGAAAATTATTTTCTCCTTTTTGTATTCATGTTCTCGTGCATTTAACCCCTTCAAAATGTATTACATTGGTTTTTGCATTGTATTCAGACAGTTACTCGAACTATTCACAATTATCCTTGAGTTGCTTTTATAGTTACATAATTGATAACTATTTCGGGTTTTCTTGTGTTGTAGGATTTACAATATTTTTTTTTAAATGAAAAGACATCTGTAAGATAGATTAATAAAAAGACAAAACAATGTGACGGTAATGACCCTAACCTAACTGTACTGTTCCTTAATATCCCTTAACTAATAATGAAATAAAAACGAGTTCCTAAATAGTGTTTTGATCAACAAATGTAAATGAACTAAATGACAATGAACCTGTCCTCCTTAGCTGAGACTAAACACCCGGTCATGGTACCCTTAGTTGGATGCTCCTGCATCAAGCTCCCGAGGTAAGAAAAATTCATGACTCCGGTCCATGAGCTTCTCGACTGAATAGCCTGCTTGCCGTATCTGTCTGGCATTAAGCCATGAACTGTCCTCAATGGGACAATTCTTCCACTTGATCAGACACTGTAGGTATTCCTTCCACCAAGTTCGCCTGGCCACCTGAGTGTCGAGGATTCCCTCAATCTCAAGGAGCTGAGCCAAAGGCATCTGTCTCATCCAAGTATCACTCCCTTCCTGTGTGTCTCGTGTAGGCCGTGCTGTATTGTCTTTCTCAGGACTGGAAGTATATGGAAACAAGTTTGCCACATTGAAGATGGGCAAGATGCCTATTCCTGGTGGCAGTTGTAATTGATAAGCATTGGCTGAAATTTTTCAGAGAATTTTGCAAAGGCCAATCTTTTTATACTTCAGTTTGTTGTATGCACCTCTAGAGAAACGTTCCTTGCGCAAATGCGCGAGCACTTCATCCCACACATTAAATTGTACTTCTTGCCGTTTCAGATCTGCCTACTGCTTATACCTTTGACTGTTGTCTTGCAACTTCATCTTTACCTGTTCGTGTAGGTCATTCATTGCCTTGGCGAAATCTTCCCCATCAGTGCTCCGTCTTTCCTGCTGTCTCAGATCTCGTAACTCATGTACTCCGCGAGGATGCATGCCATGTAAGATCTGAAAAAAGACTATACCCGTGCTGCGATTGGATGAGTCTTTGTAAGCGAAATCCGCTTGGGCAAGTACATGATCCCACATTCGTGAATTCTCCCTGATCAAACTTCATAGCAGGTTCCCCAAGCTCTTGTTTACCACCTCTGTTTGCCCGTCGATCTGTGGGTGATAAGCAGAGCTGAAACTTAACTTTGTGTCCATCTTTTTCCACAAGGTGCGCCAGAAGTGCCTTGTAAACTTCACGTCCCTGTCAAAAATAATGGATTTAGGCAGGCCGTGTAGCCTGACGATCTCTGTGAAAAATAAGTGGGCCACGTGAGTGGCATCGCTGGTTTTTTTACAAGGAATGAAATGTGCCATTTTCGAAAAGCGGTCTATTACTACCATCACAAAATCGTAACCCCGCTGCGTCCTTGGTAGACCCAAGACAAAGTCCAAATTGACTGAGTCCCACGGTCTACTTGGAATGGACAATGGTGTGTAGAGTCCTGTATTCTGGCTGTCCCTTAGCCAACTAACACACTTTACATATGGTCACAAATCTCTACACATCCCTTCGCATTATTGGCCAATAATAAAAATGGTTGAGCTAATCTAATGTTTTGTCTATGCCGAAATGCCTGACTAGACCTCCATTGTGCTTCTCTCGAATGATATTCTCTCTCATCGAATAATCGGGAATGCATAACTGTCCCCCTTTAAACAATAACTTCTCCTGCAAATTATAGTCCAACCATGGACTATTGTTTCTCAGCAAAGGATTCTGACAGGCTTCATAAGCCTCTTTGAAATCCGCATCGGTCTGATACAAGTCTTTCAAATGCTCAAAACCCAACACTTGTATCGTACTCTCCTGCAAGAGCAAGGCTCTTTTGCTCAACACATCTGCCACCTTGTTGGCCTGTCCGCTAATGTGTTTCAACACAAAAGTGAAACTCTGTAGATATTCAACCCACTTAGCATGCTTGTGAATCAGCTTATGCTGTTGCATCACGTATTGCAGCGCAAAGTTATCAGAAAATAAAACAAACTCACTCTCCGATAGATAGTGTCTCCAATGCTTTAGTGCTTGGATGACAACACAGAATTCTTTGTCATAAGATGAATACTTCTGCCTGCTCTCATTCAAATTCTTGCTGAAAAATGCAACAGGTTTGTCTTCTTGGCTATGTACAGCTCCAATGGCCGTACCGTTTGCATCACAGCAAACCTGAAAAAGCTTTGTTAAAATCTGACAATCTTAGGATTGGTCTTTTTGTAATCTTCTTCTTTAGTAGCTGAAAGCTCTTTTCTGCTGCCTCGGTCCAACGAAAAGGCTGACTTGCCTTCTTTACAGTATCCAACATAGGTGTGCAGATCTCACTGAAATTCCTTATAAATTTACGATAAAAACTTGCTAGCCCATGAAAACTATGTACCTCAAACAGACTTTTTGGGGATGGCTAGTTAATGATTGCTGCAATCTTCTCTGGGTCTATCTTCAACTCGTTTTTTGCGATCACAAAACCCAAATAAACCAGTTTTTTTTGAAGAAAAGTACATTTTTAAAGATTTATTAGCAGCTTATTCTGCTGCAATTTTTGTAGCACACTTCAAACATGTCGAAAGTGTTCCCCCTTCATCTTGTTGAAAATTAATATATCATCAAGATACGCTATTACAAACTTTCCATTGAACTCTTTTAGCATTTCGTTCATCAGTTGCATAAAAGTACTAGGGGCATTACTTAATCCGAATGTCATTACTAGCCACTCATACAACCCTTCATTGGTCTTGAAGGCTGTCTTCCATTCATCCCCCTCTCTGATTCGAATCTGATGATAACCACTCTTCAAATCAATCTTCGAGAAGTATGCTTCCCTGCTTAGGCAGTCCATCATATCGTCCATTCGTGGCAGTGGAAATCTGTACTTGATGGTAATCATATTGATGGCCCTCGAATCTGTGTACATTCGCCATTCTCCTTCTTTCTTGGGAGTGAGAACTGTTGGAATTGTGCAGGGGCTCAAACTCTCCCTTATCAGCCCTTTATCCAGCGATTCCTGCACCTGTTTTCTGATTTCCTCGTTATCTTTGGGGCTCATCCAGTATGCTGCCTTGTTTGGTAGACTTGCTCTAGGTATAAAGTCAATGTGATGACTTATACTTCTCTTAGGAGGCAATTTATCTGGTAAATCGTCTACTACAATATCACTGAATTCTTGCAGCATTTTCTAAATTTCTGCAAGTAAATCAGACACTTTTGTGTGCAATAGCACTGTTTTTTCCCTTCTCACCACAACATAGTTCACTTCACTATCTTCAATCTGCTTCAAGAACTCTTTTCCACCCATTAGTAACACTTTTTTCCCGCTTGTTTCTGTTGTCTCCTCCTCCTTGATGGGCACAAATGTGTGCTTGATCCCATCTTTGACAAACTTGTAACATTTTGTCTTCCCATCATGCACTACCTTCCGGTCATATTGCCATGGCCTTCCTAGCAGTGTATGACATACGTCCATTGGCATAATATCACAAACAACCTTGTCCTTATATCTGCCGATATGGAACTCAACTTCACACTGTTCGTCCACCAACAACTGATGGCCTTTCTGCAGCGACGATACCTTGTAAGGAGTGGAGTGCTTCATCCGCTTCAAACCCAACTTGTCTACCATCTCTGTGGCAACCAGATTATCCGTGCTCCCACTGTCGATAATCAACTTGCAGCATTTTCCGTGCGACTTACAAACTGTCCAGAATAATGCCTTCCTTTGAGTTTGTTCCGCTGTTTCTTTCGCTGGTTTCAACAACACTTTATTCAAAACTAAGGCTTCCCCTGTTTCCGGCACATTTTGTGCTTCCTGGGGAGGTGCCTCTGCTTCCTTTGGTTGGGCAACATGCGCTCCTCTTTGACCAACTTGTTCCGCTTCAAGACACTCAAAATATATGTGCCCCAAATTGTGGCACCTATAGCATTGATAGGCAGCTCCTTTGCCTCGGCCATTTTCTCTTCCTCACTAATATGGCCTTCCACCTTTAGCGCTGTCTCCTTTTTCTGTTGTCCCTGTAGTTTTGGAACTGCTGCCCTCTTCACTATTATTGGCAGTTCATCCTCTGCAATAGGACCGTTCTCTTTCTCTGCCGGTTCCCCGTCCTCTCCGAGCATTTTGCTTTCTGGTGAACTTCTCTTCTGCCTTCATGGCACTCTGATAAGCTTCCTCTATATTTTTTGGGGAAAGAATGCTTATTTCATCTAATATTTCCAATCTCAGACCATTTACATACCTTGCTGTTTTCTCCGGGGTGTCCTCCGTGTAACTAGCTCTTAAATTTACCCGGTAGAATTCTTCAGTATATTCTCTCACTGTCATCACTTTTTGCCTCAGATTCTGCACTTGTCGATGCAGTGCAATCTGATAATCTTTGGGCAATAATCTACCCTTCAACTTGGCCACCATTCTTGGTTATTTCTTTATTGGCAACTTGTTCATCCCTCTTCTTTTTGCTTGGACACTGTCCCACCATAGGGCTGCGTGTCCTTTCAGCTTTGTTGCAGCGAACTTAACTCTCCGATCTTCACTGACCTCTTCACATTCGAAATATTTGTCCAATTTGTTGATCCAGTCCAACAGAGCTTCTGTGGACAAGTTGCCATTGTAATTTGGAATCTCTGGCTTAGGCTTGCTACTAGCCAATAGGATTGACCTCAACAATCTCATTTCTGACCCTTCTTCATCCGATCTATCTGTTGTAACTATGGCTTCTTCTTCGCTGTCATCTCCTACCTCCGGATCCCTTCTCCTTCCTGCTTCAACTGCCTCCAAACGGATAATAAGGATCTTGATTTCTTCCTATAATCCTTCCTCTGCTACTCTCTGAGCACCTTTTCCACGACCTCGTCTTCCAACTTCTATTTCTCAGGAAAACTCCAAAACCTGCTCTGATACCACAATATGATGGGACCAACCTGTACCTATGGATTAATGTTAATTAAACGATGATTGATATATGATTTGGGGTCAATGCATATGATTAGTCGTAAGCAGCGGATTAACCAGGATATTTGTCTGTTGGCATTTATGTCGGAGTTATTGTTGGTACGCTCGCTGTACTCGCCTCGATTTTCGCCTTCCCGCTCTTTGGTTTTACCAAAACCCTCGTTTCACTTCACTTGGTCATTTCCCAGTTTCTCTCTGTTGTGATGAGGGTTTGTGTGCTCGTCTTGCTCGCGATTGTGTAGAGCTTGGCAGTAACGCTCTGTATGCACCCCACTATGGATTCCTCCACCTGCTGGCGAGGTAACTCTGCCCACACTTGCAGTTTCGTCCCCTGGTTGCCTGGGCACTATACTGAAGGCTTCGTCGACTTCATGAGAGGGTTTATGTTGTTCCTCTGTTGGCTCTTTAACCTTTTGCGTGGTTATTATGCTTTCCTCTGTTCCCTTATCTTGCTCTACTACAATTTTTCTGGTTAGGCTTCCGGTTATTGGTTCTCTAGTTGATGTATGAATGTTTTATGCTCTGGTAGGTCGCAGTCACAGTGGGCTTCCTTGGCTTTGCTCAGTCCTGGAAAGGTACGTTCACTCCTCCTTGCTATAGCTTGCCTTCTTCGTTTTTCTTCGACACTAATGGCAGTCGCCCCTTTTGTCTACAGGGTTTTTACTGTTGACTGTGACTCAGTTGGGGTTTCATTCCTCCAATGCCATCACTCTTCAGGTAAGCCGACTCTTCTGGTTTCACTTGTCAACTTTTACTTCCAGGTTGTTCTCGACATACAGTTAACTGAAATGGATCTGTTGGTTCTCTGTGGCAGGTTGAGGTTTGCTCCAGGCTTGGTCTCCGAACGGTCACAACCCAATGACTCCGGTAGGGTTGTTCTCTGCTGCTGTTACTTATTTGTAGTATTATTTTCTTTGTCTCGTCGTTGGGAAAGTCCTGGTACTCCTCTGTTTAGTTGTCCTTCGCTGTCGAGTGACCTTGGCTCGGTTTGTATGTAATCTTGCCTATTGTGTTCGGGCTCTAGATACTTGTAACTTATTCGGCCTTTTCTATGGTGATCGACTAGGGTTCAACCCTAGCTTTCGGGGGTTGACTGTTTTGTCTTGTCTTACTCTGTGATTATCGAGCACTTTGAACTGTTCTTTATGTATGCCATTATTATATTTATAAAGGAGGAATTAACAAGAAATTTTGTGTAAATGGGTTACCTCTGTTTTGGATTTTGTTCTTTAGTAGTTGTATCCTCGTCCTGTTGAGAACTGGCTCGTAACTGTTGTCTGCTTTCATATATTTGGGAATTGTTTTTGTTGTTGCCGGAACTCCATGTTGGTAACACTCGTTATGGCTTCATTGTTAACTATGTATCTGTTTACTAGAAAAGATAGATGGAAACACACAGTGTTGTTTAATTTGCTCATACAGTAATTAGAGGGAAGGAATAAAAAATCATAGACAAACCGTTTGCAGATGGATTCAGATACTTAGGTGTTTGAAAATTATTTTCTCCTTTTTTGTATTCATGTTCTCATGCATTTAACCCCTTCAAAATGTATTACATTGGTTTTTGTATTGTATTCAGACAATTACTCGAACTGTTCACAGTTATCCTTTAGTTGCTTTTATGGTTACATAATTGATAACTATTTCGGGTTTTATTGTGTTGTAGGATTTACAATATTTTTTAAATGAAAAGACATCTGTAAGATAGATTAATAAAAAGACAAAACAATGTGACGGTAATGACCCTAACCTAACTGTACTGTTCCTAAATATCCCTTAACTAATAATGAAATAAAAAGGAGTTCCTAGACACTGTTTTGATCAACAAATGTAGATGAACTAAATGACAATGAACCTGTCCTCTTTAGCGGAGACTAAACACCTGGTCATGATACCCTTAGCTGGATGCTCCTGCATCATAATATGACACATGTTGATATGACATTTTTTCAATTAATTAATTTGAGATAAATTAATTAAAAAAACATTGCTAGCTTGGAGAGAAATCTTAACCTTTGATTTGTGTATACTACCATGAATGTTCCAACATATTCCGTGGGGGTTAAATCTCCACCATCCACTTAATAATTACTGAAAATTAAATAACAATTCTGAAATACCTATTTTGAAATAGATATGCCAGTTGATATAACAAGTGTCATATGAAATGATTTATGGTTTTCTAACTAGCTTGAAGAGAAAACTTAACTCTTGATTTGTATATACCATGAATATTCTAACATATTCCATGGAGATTAGATCTCCACTATCCACCTAATAATTACTGATAATTAAATTAAAATTCTGGAAGGCGTATTCTCAATTTGACATGCTTATTAGCATAAAAAATGTCATATGAAGTGACTTACGTTTTTTTTAGGCATGTGATGAGCCTTGGTATTGACCCACTGTATTGTAACACAATCTATTTATATATAACAAAGCCTATTTTCATATTAATAATTTCCATGGTAAATGAGGATAAATGTTGTTCTATGATTTTTAATATATATATATGTTTAACTTATATATTATTTTTTATAATAATAATAATAAATTTAAAGTTTTTTGATGCATATGGATTGATGCTTATCAATATTTACCAACCATTTGATCTAGTTATTATTTTTTGATTTAATGCTTTATTTTATAGACACTACAACATCTCTCATATTAAGCTGACATTTAAATGTCTACACTCATTTACAACACTACAACATCTCCCTCATATTGAAACAACATTTAAATGTTTACATTAATTTACAAACACTACAACATTTCCCCTATATTAAATTATAAAACACCTTTTAATACAATAAAACATTTCATACTAATAAAAAAAAAAATTTATATATATGCGCAAGATCAAACCTCGAGCGGAGCAGGAGCGCGTGAGCAAGAACGCGACCTAGGAGATCAGCGAGCTGCGCCGACGCCTCGGCCTCGGCCGCGAGGCCTGCAATCTGGGCCCTGGCCGTAGCCATGGCCCATCCAGATCCATCCCAGGGGGATGCTGAGAAAGCCTTCTCGGACCTGGTAAAGTCCCTTCCCCCTTCCCGCCCCAAGCCTGCAACTTCAAAATTCGTCAAGAAACTGGATATTCTCCAAGAAGTCCAGCTGCCTCCATCTCTTCCTTGAATGGTAGCTCTATCACTAGCAGAAAAAGGACTCATAGGACAGTTTACGGGTTTATGGCCTTCACCAAGAACAGTCCAAAGATGGGTGGAAAGGAATTGGTCTGACAAAATCCAAGGAAAGATCTCAATCCGTTTCTGTGGCAAAGGTTATTACACCTTTCATTTCGAATCCAAAGCAGATAAGGATCTGATCTTCAGGAATGGGCCCTATTTCATGGACTACCGTGGGATTTATTTAAACAAGTGGACCCCTGATTTCGATCCAGAACTGGACATCCCCAACGCTGTACCAGTATGGGTCTGTCTTCCTATTCTGCCCTTGCATTGTTGGGGAGATGAATCGGTCAAAGCAATCGGGAACGCGGTAGGGAAATACATCGACAGAAGTGAGCCCAAGGACAACATGCAAGCCTGTGCAAGGATCTGCGTGGAAGTGGACCTCGGAAAAGGACTGCCGGAAGCCATCAAGTTTAAGGTGGACGACTGGAGCTATATACAGCAGCTGGACTACGAGCAAATACCCTTCAAATGCAAGGTATGTCATGAATATGGGCACTTTTCTAATAGATGCACTAAAGTAACTAACTTGGAAACTGAAGATCAAGGAGGACACTGGGAAACTGTGAAAAAAAAGAAAGTAACCCCCCCATCCAAACCTGAATCAACCTCTGATCAGCCGGGCCCTTCCTCCCATCGGCCCAATTCTCCCCCCCCCAAATCTTCGGGCCCATCCCAAGATCCACCCTTCCCCACATCCTCCAACCCTTTCTTGATTCTAGCCTCTGATGATCCTCAATCTGAACAACCCTACCTTGAATTGTCTGACCCACCCTTGATCACTTCGATCCTCTCCCAGCCTTCCTCAGAGCCTCCCCCTCCTAGAACCACCAGAAGTTCTTCAAAAGAAATTGGCACTTCAAGTGATCTCCACAAGAAGCTTGGACCAGGAAGGAAGTCAGCCAAGCAGCATCGAAAAGAAAGCACCCAAAAGGACATTGCCCTTGGAATCCAAACCCCTATGGAATCCTTCATGACAGGACATCAAGAAAAGGAAATAGCAGGGAAAGACCAAGAGAGGCGAGCACCTCCTCGCTCGAATGTACCATGATGAAGCTCCTATCCTGGAACATCAGGGGCATGGGGCACCCCTTCAAAACAACTGACTTAAGAGACCTTCTTCAAAATGAAAGACCCGAAATTTTGTTGATTCAAGAAACCAAACAAAACCAAAATGAAATGCAGAAGATCGTAAATGCCCAAAAGAACTTCTCAGGTGCCAGCAGCAACTCCAGAGGAGCATCTGGAGGAATTACTACCATGTGGAACAACCAATATTGGGATTGCAAGTCAACCATATTCAACCAAAATTGGTTGAGAACCAATCTGAACAGTAAAGAGGAGAACTGTGATCTCATCATTTACAATGTCTACATCCCCAACCATTACAGAGAAAAGGAGCAGTGCTGGAAGGAGCTGAAAGAAAATATAGATAATGAGCAAAACCCAAATATCATATTAGCTGGAGATTTTAATTTAATCCTCCACGCGAATGAGAAAAGAGGGGGCAATTTCATCCACGACCCCTTCAGAAGTCAGCTAGAAGGAATAATGTCAGAACACGAATTGGTTGATATCATTCCAAAAAACCGAAAATACACTTGGAACAACCGAAGGATGGGGCCAGGCAACATCATGGAACGATTGGATAGAGTTTTGGTTAACATCTCCCTCCTCTCCTCCTTTGCAGCGGGCCACACCAAAATTCTCATCGCCACAGCCTCGGACCACTTCCCCATTCTCCTCACGATGGATTCCCACTCTCAATTGGGACCAATTCCGTTCAGATATAATCCGCTGTGGAGAAATAACGCATCGGCTGAAGCTATCATAGAGGCCACCTGGAAACAGCGTGTAGAAGGCTCTCCTAGCCACATATGGGAAACAAAAATCAGGAGCGTAAGAAAAGCACTCAAAGAATGGGCAAAAATCAGCTATCAAGAACCAGAAAATATTAAAAAAAAATACAGCAGGACTTGGAGGAAGTCCAAAAACAAATTGAAGACCAAGGGCTCACCCATCAACTAAAAAACAAGGAATGGGAAATACAGGGACAACTCATGCACATCAAGAGAGAAGAAGAGATAAAGTGGAGGTTTAAATCGAGACAGCTATGGTTGAAAGAAGGAGATAAAAACACAACGTACTTCCACAAGCAAGCTACAGCCAGGAAGACAAGGAACAATGTTAGTGCTATTACTGACAGCGAAGGCAACCATCATAACAACCAAGAATCCATCAAGAGGGCAGCCTCCCTTCATTTTAAGAGTCTCCTCACTGAAGATCAAGAAGAAGTCGATTACTCTGAGCTGCTGCAGTACCTCCTGAAAGGAATTACTCAAGGAATGAATGAAAGTCTAAATCGAGAAATAGAGGAGGTGGAAATCAGGAAAACAATCTGGACCCTGCAGCCGAACAAGTCACCGGGACCAGATGGTTTTCCAATAAACTTTTACAGGGATCATTGGCAGCTAATAAGAAAAGATCTTGGAAAAATGCTGAGGGGAATACAAAGGAAAGGGAAAATGGGGGGCTTCACAAACTCAACTTTCCTTGCTCTCATTCCCAAGGAAAATCGACCCACCTCTTTCTCCAGGTTTCAGCCAATATCCCTGTGTAATTCCTCATACAAGATATTCACGAAAATCATAGCTATGAGACTCCAGCCCCTTCTTCCATCTCTAATCTCTGAAAATCAAGGGGGCTTCCTATCTAATAGGCAAATCCATGACACTATTACTTTGGTCCAAGAAGCCATTCACTCCAGCACCTCTAGGCAAGAGAAAGGATTTGTTCTCAAACTCGACTTAGCCAATGCCTTTGATCGGGTAAGGCACTCCTTCTTGTTTGCTGTCCTGGGGAAAATGGGTTTCAATCCCGCCTTTATCAGCACCATAGCAGCTTGTATATCAGGACCTTGGATATCACCTCTGATTAATGGGCGCCCTTGTGAAGCCTTCCAATCCTCTAGAGGACTAAGGCAAGGCTGCCCTCTTTCTCCTTACTTATTCATCCTTATGGCTGAATCCTTTAGTAGTGCTCTGGATCATAATAGAAGAGTTGGCCTCATCACTGGCATCAAATTCAGGAATGGAGTAAAGAACATTAACCACTCCCAATTTGCTGATGACACCCTCTTGATTGGAGGGGCTTCTGCAACCATTGCAAGGCGTTTCAAAATCTTCCTCGACCAATTCATGGACTACTCAGGGGGAGCGGTCAACTTCCACAAAAGTTGCATCTATGGCTGGAATATTTCTAATCAAACAGCCCACAGCATCGCCAACATCTTTGGAGTCGCATATAAGGCAAAATGGGACCACTTTACCTACCTTGGGATGCCGGTCAGTCTGGGACCATTAAAAGCAGCAACTTGGAATGAAATAATAGACAAAGTCAAGAGGAAGGTCCAGCAATGGGGAACTCATTGGCTCAATCCAGCAGGCAGACTAATTCTGTTCAAATCAGGTATAACCTCCCTACCCCTACACAGATTTACTCTTTATCAAGCTCCGGCTATTTTTCATCACAATCTGGAAGTCGCCCTCCGAAACTTCCTGTGGCAAGGAGGGAAAAAAGAAAAAAATAGATTTAACTTGGTCAGCTGGAAAAGTGTAATTCAATCTCAGGACAGAGGAGGTCTGGGAATAAGAGCTCCTAAAATCCTCAATGTGGCATTTGGGATCAAAATGGTATGGAGGTTAATCAATGAGCCAAAAGCTTGGTGGAAGCAAGTCATAGAAAGTAAATACCTCAATGGCATAAGACAAAGACTTCTAGAAGATGGCATCCCCAATAGAGACTCCACCAAAATTTGGCACCTCTGCAAGAAAGCAATTCCTTTTCTCAGGCAAAACACCTCAAAGATCCCTGGAGGAGGGGACAACATTAACTATGCCACTGATAAGATAATGGGACTTCAATCTCTAAAAACTATTGAAGAAGCCATCCCGATCATACATTATCTTAATAGTAAAGGCATTCATAGGCTAGGACAAATATCGAAATGGGATGCGGACACAGGTGCCTGGACTGATTGGGATTTCCCAGGTATACCTTCAGCTCTAGAAACGAGTTTCAAAGCTCTCAAAGCTAATCTTCATAATCAAGCCCCAATAAAAAAGGAGCAACAGATGGACTTCGATGGGATCCCACGGGATCAAGTTACACCATCAAGTCTGGACACCACTATATCTGCAATAACACATATCAGATCCCCATCTGGAATCATTGGCGAATAATTTGGAAATCAGAGGCCATTCCCAAAATCAAATTCTTCATCTGGCTATTACTAAAAGGCAAAGTACTCACAGCAGAAAATTTAAGCAAGAGAGGGATCAACGGCCCATCCAGATGCCCCAACTGCTGCTCAGCAGAGGAGACAATACAACATTTGTTCATAGACTGCCCCTTCGCCAAGAGATGCTGGATCAAAATGTCATCCTTGGGCAATATAAACTGGGAACCCCAACACAACATTGCTGAAACTATATATGAATGGAAAAAGAATTGTCCATGGAAAGACAAAAGGAGTAGGATTGTGAAAAGAATCTGGGATACCATTCCTCATTCCTTACTTTGGAGAATTTGGCTAACAAGGAACAAAAAGATCTTTCAAAACAAGGAGAGCAATGTTCAAACAACATGCAGCAAAGCCCACATCTTGGCTCAAGAGGTAATAGCAGCCAAGCACAAAGGAAAAATCCAAACAGAAGATTACACAGTGGAGGAAAGATTAGTCATCAGTCACATACTGGAACGACCAGGACAACATCACGAGACTCAAAGAACTGTCAGACAGCAGCAAACTCAAGTCAAGGAGTGGGAAATCAGATTATCAGCTCAGGATTACAAGGGGTGGATACAGAGCAACAACTGCACAACATTATATTTCGATGGAGCCTCTAAATCAAACCCAGGCCAAGCAGGGGCGGGAGGAGTAATATTGAATGAGTCTGGGGACAACATATGTAGCTATGAATGGAGCCTGGGAGAAAAAACAAATAACAATGCAGAGGCATTAGCTCTATATCAAGGATTAATTCAACTAAAGAGCCTGGGTATTAAAAGGGCATTAGTTTTTGGGGATTCGGCAATCATAATTCGCCTTATGATCTATAACCAACGATCCCCCAACAGCAATCTCCAGCAGCATATAGAGCGCATCAAGCTTCTCCTCAAACACTTTGATGACATTACGTTCTACCACATACTCCGCACTCTAAACAAGGAAGCGGACAATCGAGCGAATAATGCAGTAGGAAGGCTGGCAGGAGCGTTAAGATGCAACAACGCAGACAGTTTCCATCCTCTGCCATGAAACAGAATAATCATAGCACAGTCCAGCAACGCTTGGTCAAACAAGCGTGCGAGGGGCATGGACTTCCCAGACGAAGGACATATCTCAGAAATCGCAGCACGCAGAATCAGCTTCATTCGACCCTTGACAGAAGCAATCACCTGCCAACAGACAACATCGATCACTTCAACGCCGGCATCAGCAAAAAAGGTTCAGCAAAGGAGGATTGCCTGAGAGATTTGGAGCAGACCACCATCCCTCTCGTGATGCTGAATCTTGCTTGGGAATCCGACCACCGCCTGATTCACTCTATAAATGTGACGCCCAGCACCCAAAGTATCGCCCATCGCGAACAAGAGCTATTGCAGCAGCCTCAACCTGGAGCAAGCGACATTCATCAGAACTATAGGCGAGACACCTCTCTGGTATCGTCTCCTTACTCACTGTTCAGTCTCATTCTAATCAGTGCTATTGTGATCTACAGGAACGTCAAAGCTAGAATCAGCAAGGCAACTTCCCCTGCAGCTCTCCTCTCTGCTCATTTAGCTCCATCCCCTCTTCAATTCAGCCCCGCATCTCCCCTTCTCTCCTTCTCGAAACTCTTCTGTCTCGCCCTCTCTTTCAACATCTGGCACCTAGGCATACTCTTCTCGGCCTCGCGCAGTGGGTTCCCCTTCGCTCTCTTAGCTCCATCCCCTCTTCAATTCAACCCCGCATCTCCCCTTCGCTGCTTCTCGAAACCCTACTGTCGTGCCCTCTCTTTCAACATCCGACACCTGGGCATACTCTTCTCGGTCTCGCGCAGTGGGTTCCCCTTCAAAATCTCAAGTAGAACGGTTACTTTGCTCACGGGCCTTACCCACTCTCCCGCCAGTACCCTTAGACCCTGTACTCTTGTCAGTTCAACCTTCAACGCTCCTAATATTCCCGCTTATCACGCCTCTGTTTTCACCTACTACACTCTCTGTAACCTCTCTCCAACAATGGCGCGCAGCGATGACTGTTTTCATTGTGCAGATTTGCAGGCTGAGCTGGAGGAAATAAGGTCTCAGCAGAATATTCTGGATGACAAGCAGAAATTACTAGATGCAAGACTGGAAGAGCATGACAGACGTCTGGATGAGCAGAGCAGAAGGATATTTGAACAAGACCACATCATGACTGAGAAATATAAGGCAAAAATTCAGCTGTTTATGCACAAAGCAGCATCCCTCCAAGAGCAGTTCAGACAGCTCATCAACCGCTGCGCCCACACTGAGGAATCAATATCCATACTCAAGTTCATGATGGACAAGAAAAACGCCATTGCCACCAGCTCTTCCAGCGTTAAGCAAGAAGTAAAAGATGACCAGCCGGAGGAATCAACGGCAAGACACATTCAACATATCATGATAGACTAAATGAACTGTAAATGCATCTTTCTGTTATTTTCTTTCATCAGAATCTATAGTAGCACTGTTCTAGATAGTAGCAAAAATAGCAAAGTAAGGATCAAGGAGGTAGTCTCTTTTTGTAAACCCCTTGATCATAGACAATCATCGCATATTATGTACCAGAGGAGACTGAATCCCTGGAATTTTTCAGAATCTAATACATAGCAACCGAACTTTAAAAATAAAAAATAAAAATTTTATATATATATACTATATATATATATAATAATATATATATTATATATATTTAATAACATGAATGATTATGTGATAATAATATAAATATTTATTAGGGTTTATGAGAAAATAGTTAACTATTCATGAAAAAAGAGTTATGATTTTGAGTTTAATTAATTTATTTTCATTTGATAACTATGATGTATTTGGTGATACTGATTGAAAGTCTTTATTCAATTACATGAAATGGCATCAATCCAATTAATCTATAACATGTTATATATTGATATGGAAATAATTTTTAGAACTAAATAATGATATGGGTTTATATACCTTTTAGAGGAGTCATGATGAAGAGTTTTGACTCTTTATCATTTAATTATAGTAATACACGATTAGGTATATCATAAGTTAATTTCCTTTTGATAGGGTGTGACATCAGAGAAGTTAAAAAAAAACGGTTTTCAAAGTTTTGAATAATATTGTTGCATTGGAGATGGATTAATCCATAATAGTTTAGTTTTTTTGGATTATTTTGATTGTGGTTTTAAAGATGTCTTAGATTTTGTGACTTAGTTATATTGGGTTAAAATGTTGATAAGGTGATTTTGTAATTTGATCTCTCTGGATCTTAGTTTTAGGACTCTTGATTTATATATGCGTTATTTTATTGAGTTTTAATATTTACATTAGAAAAATTTAATATGACCAAAGTCACATAATTTTCATTATATTTATCAAAATATTCATGTCTAGATTTAGAGAAAATCAATAGTGCACCTACAAAACTATTTTGCATGTAGAGTCAACTCTACTTGCCAACAAATTTACAGGTATATATTCATATTGGTTTAAAAGGCATATAATTTGACAAAACATAAAAACTAACTAGGAATTTAAAGCTTTAATTGGGCACAATGAATTGATTCCATTCATGTCATTGAACTTGTCTCTTATGGAGATTCATATGAGTGTCTAGGGTGCATAAGAAAGGTTGAAAACTTATCCTTGGATGAGTAGTTGACATGGATTGATATGTGAATTAGTATAGATAGAGAGACATTGAGCTCTATGAATTTCATTTGTAGAATATATAATTTAGAGCGAGGTTCTTGCTCCTAGTGTCGCAAGGTAACAAGGTACTTACCGACTTCCAAAATGCACTAATCCCATGCTTGTTTGGATATAGTTGGTTTCTCTTCAAACTAAGTTTTCCATCTTTCCCATCCTAGCATTGAGCACATCACATTGCTACAAGTCCTTGAAATATATTTCTCACATTGTTGGAGGTGTCTCTTTCACCCTATGCTTAGAGATAGCAATAATAATGGTCCATAGATAGAGGTTTTTCAAAAGTAAAACAAATTAGGCCATTAGTGTTGGAGCCAATGAACCAAAAGTCACTAAGAAAGCCTAGAAGTCTGATGCTAGCAAGCTATAGATAGAAATTAAAACCTAGAGAAGGGAATAAATTATTAAACCCAAACCAGTAATAGTCCTTAAATTTATGCCCATTGATATTTCAAAGGTGAGAAAAGGTGATGATTAATGTAGGAGATATCCACAAAGATCATGTGTTGATAATATGAAGGATTTGGTATTGTTGATAATGGCCCTCATGAGTGAAGAAGATTTGAGGTGGAGAGGACCATGGGGCATTTAATGCCATTCCTCTCAAACTAAAATAAGTTGCAACTAAAGTGGGCTTGCAACTTTCCATTGTCCCCCGCTCCCCTCCCCACATAACCGTCCCCCTTTCCACCCAACACAACCTATTGCCCTAGGGTTCACCCACACCCCACCCAAATACCCCCATGTCTAACCAACCCAACTCATTGTCTCAGGGTCCATCCACACCCCACCCAATGTAATGCTCTATTTTTTTTTTCTAAGTTGAAATTGTGGTGATGGGAGAGATTAAAGGACTTTTCTCAACCTTATTCGATTCCTCTGTGCAATTCAACATCTTCTAGTTTTAACCTTCATTTTCCATGCCATCTGCTTCGACGATGCGAGTGTGTCCGACCTAGAAAGATGACATACCTTAGAAACATTGAATTAGGGAAGTGAACCACCTTACAATTTGAGTGAACCTTGGCTTGAACTATTCTTTCCTTAGTTTCAAAATCTTGACAACAAACAAGAAGTATGCTATGATTGTAACCTTGGAGGCATGGAACTTAGTTAATAATTTGAGACCTTGGTACACTACGAAGACTTTTTCTTTATTGTTTGTGGGGTGTTTTCTACCCCTTGTAAACTAAATCTTTTTTTCCCTTCAGGATATAAAATGATACCCTTGCACTTTCCACCCTTTTCATAAACATTGATTTAACTTATCATATTCAATATTTTTGGGTAATTCATGAAATGAAAAAGAGGGATTGTTTTTTGGGTAAGTTTATGGCCATTAAAGGAAAAAATGTTCTGGAAAGGTATTTCCCTAAATCGTCTAGAGATTTAGATGTGGAAGGAGGAATTCTTTAAACCCATAAATGAATATTTTTGGTGGAAGCCCCTTTTAGATGTGGAAGGAGGAATTGTTTAAACCCATAAATGCATATTTTGGTGGAAGCCCCTTTCATTCCATTTGTAATGATGATTTTTTATCCTGAAGATTCTTCACATCCTCTTTGATTGAAATTTTATGCTTCCTTATTAGAGGAAGCTATGCTTGGGTAAAAATTTATGAATGATAATCACTTTTATAGCTACACTTTGTCTTATATGAGATAACCACTTTTAATGGTAATATCTTATGTACATAGGTTTTATTTGAATGATAATAATTATTTCTGTAACTACAATTACATATATCCATTTTAATCTCATTTTCATTAATTATTGAGGGATATATATATGATTATCACTTTTATAGTTACACTGTCTTATATGAGATAACCACTTTTAATGGTAACATCTTATTTGAATGATAATAATTATTTCCTATAGCTACAATTACATATATCCATTTAAATCTCATATTCATTAATTATCAAGGGTATATATATATATATATATATATATCCGAAGGAAAACTTCATAGAAAAATTTAGGAGATGCTTTCCCACATTTGTGGATGACAACCTTATTTTGATTTTTGTTTTTTAAGTATATGGTGATTAAAGGAAAAAATGTATCCATATATCCATTTTAATTTCATATTCATTGATTATCAGGGGATATATATATCCTAAGGAAAACTTCATAGAAAAATTTAGGAGATGCTTTCCCACATTTGTGAATGACAACATTATTTTAATTTTAATTTTTTTACGTATATGGTGATTAAAGGAAAAAAATGTTTTGGAAAGGCAATTCCCTAGATCGTCTAGAGATTTAGATGTGGAAGGATGGATTCTTTAAGCTCTTAGTTGTATATTTTGGTGGAAGCCCCTTTCATTTAATTTATAATGGCTATTTGTTATCTTGGAGATTCTCTAAATCCTGTCTAATTCAAAAATTTTGCTTTCTTATTAGAAGAAGCTATGCTGGGTAACAACCTATGAATGATCATCACTTTTATAGCTAAACTATGTCTTATATGAGATAATCACTTTTAATGATAATATATTATGAACTTGGATTTTATTTGAATGATGATAATTCTTTGTGTAGCTCTTACATTATCCTAAGGAGATTTAAAAATAGTGTAAATATTTTCATATATATATATATATTATATATATTAATCTCATAATAAAATATAGGGGATGCTTCCTCACAATTATGGATGGCATCCCTATTTTGTTTTTAAAGTCTATGGCCATTGAAGGGAAAAATGTTTTGGAAAGGCATTTCCCTAAATTATCTAGAAATTTAAATGTGGAAGGAGGAATTATTTAAGACTTTAGTTGCATATTTTGGTTGAAACCCCTTTCACTTAATTTGTAATGGCAATTTGTTTTCTTGGAGATTCTTTAAATCCTTTTCCATTAAAAAATTATGCTTCTTTATTAGAAGAAGTTATGTTGGATAACAACCTAAGAATGATGAAAATGTTTTGTCTAGTTACACTGTCTTATACAAGATAATCATTTTTAATGATAATATCTTATGGACACAAGTTTTATTTGAATGATGATAATTCTTTGTACATTTACATATATCCATTTTAGTCTCATATTCATTAATCATCAAGGGAGTTAAAAAAAAGTATACTTTCATCATTTAACACACACACACATGAAAATATCCAAACTCATATGACAAACACAACTCCAATTCCATGGAATACCCAAATGGATAATTCATGATGCAATTAAGGTTACACACTTTTTGGTATTGTTGGCAAAAGTGTGGTCACTTTTTTCAACAGGTATGCAAAGCACACTTGAGCATCATGTTATATATTACTACGTGTTATTTTATTACTTATTTGCAATTCACTAATAATATATGGTATATCTTGAAGAGATTGAAACAAAAGATGAATATGGTTGTGCTATCTGTTGCCCCAAAATTGCATCTTGATATTCAAGTAGTTTAGGAAAGGAGGTGCATGGTAAGAACATGCATTTTCTCCTTAAAAATCATAGCTACCAAATAGTGGAAAAAACATTATCATTGTGAAGGAAGAGAATAGAACAAACCAATGACGAATGACACCTCAACAATGTAAGAAGGCATATGATGAGAGTTACCATGGCAAGCAATTGGTTTCAAATACATTCATGTATGGAACTTATTATAAGTTTTTTTTGTATCAATTAAATACTAACATACACAATTAATTTATGTTTTCATAAGTACACCACAATGGAATTTTCCAGGGTAAGAAGTTGGTTTCTTCTAACTCAATTGACTCCCAAACTATCAATACTTTCCAATTATTCATTTATTTAACATAATGAATATTGGAAAGAATGACATGTAATGTTTGTGGAGAATATTATATGGAAGGAATAATAAATATCAAATTGATAAATTTATAAGTGACATCAAGCAAGTCAATGTGATGCAACACTTGAGTCAAGAGGTGGACAACCAACAATTTTACTATGGTTATTAAGGGAGGAAGAGAAGAATCTGGTGGAAGACATTGTATAGAAGATTAAATGTCCTATTGGTTTGACATAAACATTAAAACTACCTTAATGTAAAAATATTATTTTGGTGGGGTAAAACTAAAAGATTAACACACCTTTATAATATATTTCCTTTCTAATAGTTATGCATTAAAAAATACAAATTATTTTCTTTTATTATTTGATTTTATTTATTTATTAAGTGAATATATTTCATCAACATATGTTTCATTTTTTTCTACCTCTAGCACTCCTAGAGAGCTTCAATAACAACATAAATAAAGTTATATACAAGTTGAGAAAGTACACGAAGTGAGTCAAAAGTTACAATTCAAATGTCATGATCTATATTTAGTTTAAATCAAGACCCTCATACGAGGTCCTTTCGTTGGAAAATGTAGATGATTGCCATTTAAAAAAATACATAAAGATGCCATGTATTGGAAGAGAACAATTCCTTTGTCTAATATATAAAATGCAAAGTTAATTATCTCTAATCTTCTTCAATGCACTTGAACGCTTTCATATCCAATACTTTCATGTTTAATCTTTTTGATATCTAGATCTTTTTATTAGTGACTATATAGGTTATTAATACAAATTAGTTGTCAATGTTTCTAATTTAAAATATCTACAACATATTTCTAATTATGCCATTTTTCACTTCTAAACCAACTTCAAGATTAAAATTGGCCCTACTGATCCTCAAGCAATCTAAAATTCACCTACCTCATAAAGTGATTTTCAATGTGAGAAAGAAATTTCCAAGGCCACTTAATCTCATTAATTTGGGTGGAATATTAACATATTGGAAAATATATTAATCTATTGCAATTTATGTTATTGAATGATTTCAGAATATCCAAAATCAATGATTTTCTTACTCTTTTATCAAAATCCTACCTTGACTTTCTTACTTTTGGTATTTAGCCAATTAATGTACAAGGTCATATTCTTTGAATAAGGCCCATTAGATTGTTAGTGAGTAGTTCATGTGAAAATGATCCTCTTTATTAAATAAGGCCCACTAGGTGCTTGGTACTCATTAATTACAGGACCACAAATAATTAGGATTTTTGCTATTAGGAAGTTATTTATGGAGTTAGAAGGCTATGGAATATTTTTGAAGTATTCTTATTGTATTTGGATATTTGCTTATAGGTGGCTTCTCCTATTAAGAGGCTCGTGAATACTACTCACTCTTTTAGAGATCTACACTACAAGGGCTATATTTTGCAGGATCTATCTTATTTTCTATTATATTTTGTTTTCTTAATTTAATATATTTGAATGTTGTTCATGTTCTACTCTTTTTTGGTTAAGTAAATTACGAGTGTTATTGGAGCTCTTTCTTCAGATATCATGTGCCTACATTTTAGAAATTTATTTTTAGGCTAGAAACATGTTTTGAAATATTTAAATAACATAGGAATATGTCATTTAGATGGAAAAATATACAATTGGGGAAGACTACATGCATGAAATTCAAGCATTGTCACTTAGTTGGACTCCCTTGTAACTCATTTTAGTACCCCTTTGGGTAGCACCATATCAAACAACACTATTATATGGATTTGTCATCCTTAGGGATACTAGAAGCCCCCTAAGCTCACATAAAACTATCCCTACCTAAACCTTTTGGTATTCTTATTGCTATAGTACACTATTAACAACACTCAGGGAGATCACTCAGTGCATGGGAATTAGGTAGTATGGCTGACGGATTTGTCTAGCCCCCTTAATTAGTGTCATAAGAGATTAGTTTAAGTACTACTATTAGAAACCTGCACATATATCATAGATCTACAACACTTGAATTTTTTGTTTTTAGGACCCTAGTGAACCCTATCCTTTGTAACATAAACTAAAAAAATTCCTACACAAAGTGGACCATGAATAATTTGGGGATTATATCAGTGCAATAGTACTCAACTAGGAGTAATACTCTTACATGAGTAGGAATCCAAAATAAATAAATAAAATTATGGGTCCTAGCATTATATTTGTGAGAGACAAATCTCAAAAGACTCCTTCTGTTACGGTGATCGTCATGGTACCACTTCAAGTAACCATTTTTTGGTGGATATGACCATATATTTATGTGTGACATATTTCGTATGACTAGAGTTCAATAAATTAAACTACTAGTTGGGTGGATCTACGAGGATGCGCCTCAATAGTCTAGTTGGGATAAATAAACTAAGTGGATAAAATTGATTGGATAGTCAAATTCAAGTCAAGTTGATAATACGTTAACAATCAAGTTGATGTTTCAATAGTGAATTTGAAGCCAATAACATTAGTTGAAGTTGATAAGAAATAGAGTAGTTGAAGGAAATAAAAAATCGACCTAAGCAGTTGAAATCATCATAGCTAGGCACATATGTGTAGTTGATCAAGACTAATGGTCAAAGGGATTTACTATAGTCATAACTATACTATTTGACAATTAGGAATCTCAAGATTCCTAGGATCTTGACCAATGAGTTTCATGCATGTGTACTAATTAGGATCCTATGAGTTAGGATTGTTCATGTTTGTAAATAGGGCATGCTCTAAGGATGATGAATAGTTGTTGTAATGAAAAATTCAAGATTGATATATATATGGTGATGTATGAATGCATTGGTCTTAGGTGTGGACTAAGGTAGATGTTCAATGGAGATTGACTATTATTCAATTGAGAATATAGGAGCAATGAAGCTCAAATGTTGGTTAGTTTTCTTGTTTGAGGGTTTCTAGGATAAAATATATATGTACCATGTCAAAATTTATGGTCTACCATTGCATATTTTCTAATATTTAAGCTATCTCATGTGAATTTGAATATTTATATTAGTTGAGCTTCTAAATTGGTTTATATGTTAGCCAATCCTGCAATTTGATGTAAAGAGTGTTCTACATTAGTAAATATCATTAAATATCACCTGTTACTTCCATAATTTGGTACTATAACTATAAATATGGTTCCTTACATGCAACAATATTATGAGAATGATTTCATTGATACAACTCTCCTTTAACATTTATTTTGTAGAACTAAGACTACATGATTGAAACTATGTCCTCACATATGGACATTAGGTTGCATTATTGGAGATGTTAGTCAAAAATATCAATCAACAGGTAGGGGAAAAAAGAGTAATTCCATGTCCTACACCTTGCTATGAATAATATTTTGAATGCTCTCATAGAATATAAGGGAAGTTTCACCATCAAGTTGATCCCTCCCAAGAAAAAACCTCATTATATGGGGGAACTCACAATAAAACACAAGTTTTGGAGAAAAATACATGGAATTTATTTCCTAAGGTTGAAATTAATGGGTTTAATGGGATTGACACGCTATATCTCCCTCCATGTAATTTCTAATGGCACGATGAAACTTCAAGTGGGGGTATTACACCTCAATAAAGAATGATGGAAATTATGACAATGTCACAATAAATCCTATGGAGGTTACATTACATGGATCTAATTTGTAAAATCCATTTATGCTCACTTTGAAACAAATCCTCAATATTTGGATAGGTTAACCAAGTTCCACAAAATATGCATGATTGAAGACTTTATAACAAAGTTTTTTTAACTATAGATCCACACAAAATGTAATGTTCCAAAATTAAACAAACTGTGATATACAAAAGAAAATTCGATTCATACATAGAAAAATTAAACGATCAACAAAAACTCAATACACAACAGAAATGAGAACCAACTAAGCCATTTTATTTATGGAATGGAGCAAGTACAATAGTGTAGAAAATGCACATGGTCTTGCCTCAAGGGAAAGCTTGATAGAACCCAGGTATCAAACAATACTCACAAATTCTAGAAAGAAACTGCTCCTCTAATGCTCTGCATTGTCTCCTAGTAACTAAAATTGCTAGCTGGAAAGGAGCTGCAAGAAACCCCATCTATGGTGTTCAGAAAATGATGAAACTTCAGCCACAAGCTCCTTGGCCAAAACCCACAAAAACCTAGAAAGGATTTGGCCTGAACCCAACTTCCAAATTTGACCTCCTTTATGGCCTATGCCCTCCAACAACTACAGGAATACGATCTGAAAGAATTGGCCACAAAGTAATCCTACAAGCTCTGAAAAGGGAGCAAAATCCACTCCAAATAACTCATCCAACCTCCATGGCAAAGCTCAGCCTTAAGGGTTGATACTCTACCCACCAAATGAGCTCCCAAACACTGTCTCTGCACTGGCCTAGGTAGTGCGAAAGTCACGTTGCCAAACCTAAAGCTCATTCAGCTTCCAAACTCTCCCAAAATATGAAAATCCTCCCTAGCCTCCTCTCCAGAAAATATCACATCAAAACTACACTGCTCAACTCCACTGCTCAACTTGGCCTCCTCTCCTACTGCGTCCTCTAGTAATACACACTATCTAGAAGGAAATGGTACTACTGAAAATCACAATGTGATCCAGCTCCTGAAGAAATGAAGAAAACCTCCCTAAGGTGGCACTTGAAGTCCCCTGAAGAAAGGGTTAGCTCTTTGCCTAGAGAACTCGTGCTAAACAACTAGTGACTTGGTTAAGCAACTCGAGCAACCAAGAGAAATCGATATACTCTCATGAATGAATGAGAAGAGGAGAGCTGTCCTCATATAGTTTTTGTGAAGCACTTTTCCCTCCATTTCTTCCTCCATCGTGGGCCCTCACTTAACCAATACCATGAAAAAGCTATCCCCCTCCATGAAAATCGAATTAGGGAGTGCATAATTCCCTAGCGAGGGTGGCCACCATGTGTAGCTTAACTACAAAACAAAACATATTTTCCTAGTCTAATCTTGTAAATAATTGAATGGGGTCCACTAACTCCAAAATTGGCCCCATAATACAAAAATGAATCATGTCCCAAAATGATTTAGGAAGGGACATGAAAAAAAAGGTCTAACTTATTATTTTTTTAACAATAATTTATTAATTGTCTCAAACATGAAATTAGAGTATAAGGCATGATGTAAAACCTACCTATGTGGTTGGAGGGTGATTTGCTGTTTAATGTTAGTTTTGCTGTGCTAATTTCAACTTCAGATTTATAAACAAATGCCTGTCAATTGCTTCATGTGCATGGTTCTCTTATGGTGTTTGTGATTGGAAATAGGTAAATTTTTATCAAGTCCTATGTGAAATACATAAGCAAAATAGCATGAAAAACAAGTGTTGAACAACAAAAATGAAAAGTATAACAAACCATCAACATGAACACTTAACACAATGTTTTGATGGAGTTCACCCCTCCTGGGCTACATCTCCTTGGTCTAGCTTCCATGGCTTGGGCCTCTGTATTTGCTCAATATGGAAGAAATAATGTTTACAAATCTCTACTACTCCTGAAACCTACTTCAATGTGTTCAGAATGCTCAAATTAGTTAGGAACACCTTTTCCTGAGCTCAATTTGGTTGATTTTTCCTCTCCCATGGACGTGAAGGTACTGGAAGTGGAGTGTACAATCCTAGTTTCCTATTACTAGGCTTACTTGTTGCACACAAAGAACATCCTCTTATAAAACGATATACATTATCAAACATGCGTGGCCAATAATAATACCTCTGGAGATTCTCTACTGTCTTGCCTACACCAAAGTGTCCAACAATCAATGAATTGTGCGCCTCCATTATGATACTATTTCTTTCTCCTTGTGGAATACATAACTTGCCCAAGTGATTCAACAAACTGTTATGTACATGTAATCTAACTCTTCAATTTGGTTTCCTTGATTCAAGATTGCATACACATCTTGAAAGTCATTATCATATGCATATTGCTAAATTTAACTTTCATGCAAAACATATTTGTGCTTGAGTAAAATAGATGAATCTACAATAGACCTTGAAATCATATCAGCTACCTTATTGTAGATTCCCTTTTTGTACTTGATAACCAAATGAAAATGTTGTAGAAAACCCATCCATATGAAGTGTCGTGATTGCTGAAACTTTGGTTGTGACTGTAAGTAC
The DNA here is from genome assembly GCA_000404065.3 of Pinus taeda. NCBI lineage: Eukaryota > Viridiplantae > Streptophyta > Pinopsida > Pinales > Pinaceae > Pinus > Pinus taeda. The sequence continues at coordinate 77,248 of APFE031162112.1, read as the reverse complement.
TGCAATGGTTGATGGTCGGTATGTATAATGGTCTCCTTCCCCATCAAATAGTGTTTCCATTTTTTTGACACTTTGTACCAATGTGTAAAGTTCTTTGTCATAAGTGCGATAGTTAGTTATAGCTCCGTTAAAAATTTCAAAATGAAATGAAATGGGCTTACCATGCTGCATAAGAACTGCTCCCGTGGCATAATCACTAGCATCCGTTTGAATCTCAAATGGTTGTCTAAGATCTGGAAGAGCCAATACCAGTACTAAACTGATATTTTTCTTTAAAGCATTAGATTCTTTCTACTGTACATCTCCCCAATGGAAGACTTTCTTGACACTAGTCAATGCATGTAGTGGAGTTGCAATGGAAGAAAAATTAGCAATAAATTTCCTCCAATATTGTGCTTCCCCTAAAAATATTCTTACCTCTGTAACTGTATTGGGCTTGGGCCAATTTAGAACGACCTCAACCTTAGAGGGATCTATCTTCATATCACTTACTCCAACAATGTGTCCCAAATACACTAAAGAAGTCCTGCCAAATTCACACTTTGACATCTTTAAAAACAACTATTCTTTTCTCAAGACATCAAGCACTTTGTTCACATGCATGACATGTTCATCTATGGATTTGTTGAATATGAGAATATCATCTAATTAAACAATGAAAAAGTCATCTAGAAATGGTCTCAATACATCATTCATAACTCTCATAAAAGTAGATGGAGCATTTGTAAGACCGAAAGGCATAACAAGACACTCAAACAATCCTTGTTTAGTTTAAATGTAGTTTTCCAAATGTCCTCTTCATCTATTCTAACTTGATGAAAACCACTTCATAAGTCTAACTTAGTGAAATACTTTGCATACCTCAACTGATCAAGCAAATCATCAATTCTTGGGAGTGGATAACGATTATTTATCGTTATTTTGTTTAGTGCACGAAAATCCACACACGTGCAAAGTCTCGTCCTTCTTTGGCATCAAGACAATGGGCGAACCACATGGCGAAGTAGATGGGCGTATGATACCTTTGTTCAACAATTCTTGAATTTTCTTCTTGATTTCCATGCTCTCCATAATCGACATGTGATACATGCCAATTTTTGGAAGTGGAACATCCTGCTATAGCTGTATCTCATGCTGAATTCCCCTCTTGGGAGGTAACCCCTTTGGTTCCTGAAACATCTCACCATGCTTACTTACCACATCAAACAAATCAGATTTAGTTTTTCATCACAACCTTCAAAAGATTCATAATCAATATCATTCTTTTTCTTGATCATGAGAAGCACAAAAGTTTTACTTGCATTTACTAGTCTCTTCATCTGCCCCGCATTAACCAAATAAATGTTCAACTTTTTGCGATGGGATCTCACAATGTACTCCACCCCATTCTTGAGAAATAAATATTTGTTCTCATGGCGATAAAACATTGCTTTCCTATCATACAAATATTTACTACCCAAAAAATGATTCCTGAGAAGTCAAGTGGAAGTACATCTAAGTCAACTTCATTGTTGGCTACGCGGGGCCTGACCCAGGTTCAGTGTTAGTTATCTAAACAAATCCCTACACTACTAGCCCTTTTGGCATCATTCCGTGGAGTGTGGACCAAAGTCTCACCCGAAGCAGTATGTGGGGATGCTGGAACCAAGTTTCCGCACCTTGAGATGGTCGTGATGTCAGTTTGTACCCTCTGTTCCTGCTTTCACGCAGGTTGGTAAGTTCTAGGAATTTGTTAGTCTAGCCCTTTATTCTGGCCTTTAGTACCTCCGCGAAGGAGTACGATTGACCTTTTGTAGCCCTAACCTACAGTTCAGGTACTTTCGCACTATAATGATGATGTATTGAACAGGTTTCCAAGTTATATTTAAATGTTTTACTTATCTTACTAAAAAATCACAGTTAGCACCGCGTAAACAGATATTCTTACTTGCGTTCAATTAACCAACGTAATTACATATATTCACACATCACATAAGCATTGTAAATGAAATCTATACACAATATGGCAAGATGCATTGACTTGAAACAAAGACACATAATTTGTAGATTTCTTCTCTTTATTGATATCCTTAGATGATTACAGACTCTATCTGCCCTGTGCACACAGCTGTAGGGGTCCGCACATTTAGCTGCGGACTTCCACCCTAGGCCTCTGCACACTTAACTGCAGAGCCTCTACCTACGCTATGGCCAAAAACTTAGACTGCGCTAAAGACTTCCTTCTTATCACTTAAGACTTCTTAACTACTTAGAGCTTACTTACATAGATCTTTTTATACAATTCCATGGTCCATGGACCACGGGTGGATCTACAAACGACTTTTCACTTTATAAAATAAGGGTGGACAACCCTTTATGACTCATGACACCTTCGCACTCTACAACCACAAAATGTAGAGGCTTTATAACGTTATTACAAAACTTGACCCAAAACATGGGCTTTTATCCCCAAAATTGTCCTTGGGGGATACCGTTCCCAATAGGGCCCCAACACAAACATTGTCACTCGCCCTCGAGTCCCTCGGCGGGCATGAAGATCTTAGCGTGAAGACCTCCCAGCTCAACCTGTAGGATTGCAACCTTAGTGCACTGTGCGGCCGCTTGCTTTGCTTCTTCAACCATTTGCTCGATCACTGCTCCTGAACTGTCAGCCTAAAGCTTTTGTTGAGTTTCTTGCAGAGTCACAAGCTTATATTCAATAGAGGCCATAAACGCATAAGCCTCATCCAACCAGGGCTTTAGTCATGCCTTCAGTACTACTTCCTTGTGTTTTGCTGCATCCATCTGTTCATTCAGTTGCCTGGCCTCCTACAACTTTTCCAATCTCTGTGTGAGCACGATGGTTCACACTGTGCCTTTGACCTCATCATAGCGCTGCTGCAGTTCTCACGCTTCTATCTCCAGTCGTTGTACATTAGGGTCCTCCTGCAAGCTCTTCAGGGCCTCGAATGACTGCTCAAAAAGTTGTGTGCAGTCTGATACTACAGTGTCAACTGCCACTATTGCCTTTGTGACAGCGGTTGCACACTGCTCCTTTACTTCTAGCAGGGTTCAAGGCTGGGCCTTCAACTGCAATTCGGTAATTTGAAGGTTCAGCGCCAGTTGAACGCGAGCCATCTCTATGTGAGTGTCACGCACCCTTGTAGCCAGCTTGCAGATAAGCACCTCGACTGGTTCTTCCTTAGGAATGGCCAAATCTGGGACCATTTGACATGCCTCCTCTATGACCTAAATTATTCGTTTGTTTTGTGTGGTTACCTCGATCACGGCGGCAATGGAAGAGTTTCGCTGTAGTGCCATCTTCTCATTGTTAATCCGCTGCTTGCTAATCACCTGTAGGGCACGGCGCTCACGGGCCCTTAACTTTGAAATCACTCCATCCTGCAATAGGTGGAGCGCCTTTCCAGGGAGCACTGCCAGATTCAATCCCTACTCCCTTGAGGGTGCTGACAATAGGCCTGTTAGCTTCATTCTCCATGGTCAGTGCTCCATCAGGCAGCACTATCATGCTGGAGACCTTTGTGCACAGCATATCGGTAGCTTCTGAAGTGCCAATAGCAAGGCTGGTGGACATCATGCCAGGCTGTGATGCGTGGGTCTGTAGCTCTTGCAGACCTATTTGGATAGCCCCCAATATTAATTGCTACTGCTGCTCAAATTGTTGTAGGGCCTCCCCGGTGACATCCTGCACCGTGTCGTTGATGTCATGAAAATCACCCTCTATGAGGGTGATTGGGTCCAACGATGTCTTAGTGGCCTTGGATTTCTTCCTAGACTCTCCTTTCTCTTGCTCCCTTGGATGTTTGATGTGGGCGGATGTCACCTGCGGTTCCATGCCGTGCTGATCTGTCTGCTTGTCCGTCTCTTCCTCTGTCTCAGGTGAAGGCAACCTTGTGCCTTTGTCAGAGCCTCGCTCTGTTCCACCTGTTTGATTCTCCCTCTACTAAGAGGCATCGTGCTCTACTTGGGCCTTGTCAGCAGCCTCCTTCTTTCTCTTTTTTTCCAGCTGCGTCATCTTGAGCTTGGCCTCCTCCTTCTTGCGCTCCGTGGCGGACTTGCTCCCTCCCACCACCAAGTCAGTTGTAGTGTGCCATTATGCTGGCCAATGATCAAGTACTGCATCAATGGCATCATCCATTACTAGGTAAGGCAAGTCATACCATGTTTGTGTAGGGTCCTTCTGCACCCTGATGGGCACATGGTGAAAATCTACCTTAAACTCTGCATAGCCAAGCAGGTTGGAAAACACCATAGGTGACAACAATGGTTTGCAATTGATGGCCATGCAGATGTTCATCTCCATCAAGATCCAGAAGATCTTGCTATCCTTGATGTGTTTTGCATCCTTGGTCACCCACAATGAAGCGTACTTCGTTGCTTCTGGTAGGTTCGGCGTGACTAAGGGGAATTGACTATCCTCTGGCAGCTCCCATGCTACCAACACAATAGACAACAATATCCACATGTAGTTGAACATCTTGCTAAGCTCTTGTGCCTCGTGGCAGTTTGCAAGGAACTCACTGTAGAGATAGTGTGCCCAATTGAACTGGACTCCTTCGACGCACTGGGCTACTAGCGTGACGACAGGCGCCAAAACCTCGTCGGCACGACACTTCCTCATCACCTTCCCTTCCAAAATCTGCGTAGCCACCTTTACAACAGGGTCACTGATGCTTGATATGGCATATCCGCGCGACTTCTTCACAAGCTTAAATTTCTCCTTCATGGCCTCCATAAGGGCCTGCTCTCTACCTTTTCTGCCAAACATCGTGGCCAGATTTTCTCCTGTGTAAGGAAACTGCGTGATCCTGTGGTTCAAGCTGTCAGTGATGGGTATTGGCTCCTCCAGCCATAGACACCCATCATGCACCAAGCATGGTAGCTGCTTGATGACCAGGACTATAATCGGGGTGCGGTTGTAGTGCGACACCCATAGCAAGTTTAGCATACCTGCCTTGTCTACTCCTCTGAGCCACTTTCATGTCTCTAATGTGGTCATCTCCGTGGTTGTGTCAATAATGCGACACATTAGCTACTCGGTTTCCAAGTGTGGGAACTTCTCATGGTTAGCTAAGTCCCAGTCTTCGAGCTTTAACAGAGGAACCCTCCCCAAGCGAGGTCCTTCGAAGACAATCTCATTGGGCAGTAGAGGGGTTTGCAAGAGGACCTTTCTCTCATCGATATCTTTTGGCACCTTGGTCTTACCCTTGCATAGAGGGACATACTTAGGAAATTGAGTGATAAGGTTAGCACCCTGGACTTCAACTTCCTCCACATCTATCCCCAAGTCCTCATCATCCATTGGGATTTCTTTGATTTCCTCCTCCTCCGGCTCTAGATTGATGGCTTTGCCCTTTTCTTATGTGGTGGGCTTGTCCTCCAGTGGATTTCTTCTCGGTGATGCACGCACCGGTATTGCACGCTGCTTGCCCTTCTTATCCTTCGCGCTCTCCTTGGTTGGGGTCGGCTTTGGTCTCGACGTCCGTGGTGATTTGGGGACTTCCACTAAGACTTTGGAAACCTCTGGAGCAACTTCTTCTGCCTCCATAACAATTTCCGACACCGACTCCTCTGTTGTCACTGCTTCGATATCTATAGCTTCTGTGGGTGCCAACATGATTTTATACAATAACTCTTGTGTCACCTTCGACAATGTCTCAAATACTGAACTGGTTATCAAAGCTTCAAAGTTCTCGCGGTTCATGTGTGCCTGAGAGCTCAAAAACTCAATTCTCAAAATGGTAAGTGTTTTTCACTGGGAAGTCACCTGTAATTTATAGGGCATTTTGAATTCAAATCCGAATGTTTGCCCCACATTCACTTCATTAATGCCAGATTGGCGGCATATTTTCAAGGATCTGGCCCATAAATTTCATCTTAAATGTCGGCCACCCGCTCCATGCGGCCACCTTTCTACTGTCAAATCATGAACAATGACTTTAACTGTCACTTTTCGGCCGACCTACCCGATTTCTCCCTGGGTAGTGCAACTTCCTTCACGCTGCCGTGAACCCTATGACACTTCCTTGCTTCACACAATCCTCCAATCGCGTAGCTCCCCAACTCGGGAATTGTAGTTTATAGTTCCGTGCCTCCTTTCAGCTACCTGGAGCGCTAAGATTGTGCTACTTGAATATAGTCACACGGCTGGACCATCAGTGTATGGCTTCAATCGATTGCCATTCACATTTCCTGGGAAGGGATCTCCATTCGATTTGACCAACTGAACCGCTCCACTGTTAGTAATCTCCTTAATGGCATAGGGCCCTAACCAATGCATTCTGAATTTCCCTGGAAATTTATCAAACTTACTATCATATAAAGAAAACAGGTCATTTACCTTAAAGGTGTGCAACTTAGTGTGCCGATCATGCCATGCTTTTTCGCGTTGCTTTTGGACTTGCTGGTGGAATCCAACTAGAAATTTCTCTTCCTCAAGCTCAGCCAGCTGCGCGAGGCTCTCTTTCAGGGCTCCGCAATCCATCATACCCGTGAGTGCCGCTATACGCAGACTAGGCACAATGTATTCCATGGGCATCATTGCTTCAACACCATATACAAGCCTAAAGGGTGTATGTCCAGTCAACTTCTTGCATGTTGTCCCATAGGCCGATAATACTACGGGTATGTGTAGGTCCCAATCACTTCTCTAAGCATTGCAAACCTTCGTCAGCGCATTCTCCAACACTTTATTGAATGCTTCCATTGTCTCGTTAACTTGCGAGTGATAAGGCATGCTCATCTGGTGATATACCTGAAATTCCTCCATCAACGCGCTGATTGTCTCATTTAGAAAATGCGTACCTCAATCAATCATTAAAATATTTGGACACCCAAATTGTGTCAGTACATACTCAAAGAGGAACTTTGCAGCAGTCGTGCCTATGCAATCCTTCACAGGTTGTACCTCCGCCCATCAAGTCAAATACTCCGTTGTAGTGATAATGTACCTCGCTCCCATCTTCTTCCCTTGGGGCTAAATGGGTCCCACAAAATCTATCGCCCATTTCTCAAAGGGTTGTAACGTCATCTGTGGATTCAGAGGTAGCTCATCCCTTCACGATGGCCTACCAGTTCTTTGACACACATCACACGCTTTGCAGTAAGCTTTTGAATCCTGATGGAGGGTTGGCCACCATAACCCTGCGTGTAGAATCTTCTGTGCGGTCGCTCTTCCTGCATAATGACCTCCCACAACACCCCCATGTGTGTCCACGAGGATACTGCTCCTTTAAAACTTCTGTACATATCATCGCAATATCTCATCGAGCCCCATTTTGTACAGATTCCCGATAATGACAGAAAGGTCTGCCGTGCACACCACTAACTCCTTCTTTGGCTGAACAGTGTAACCTTTCGGGGCAGTTCCTGTCACTAGGAAGTGTATGATGTCTTCAAAGTGACCATCCGTGATGCACAATTCCTCCTCCAAACTAGTGGGCTCTTCCTCTATTTCGATGCACGACAGATGGTCTGGTCTCATGTTCAGTCATCTAGGTTTCACAATAACTTCAGAATCACACTCCTAGGACAATAACTACCACCTGCAGGTTCTACCCCCCAACACAGGCTTATTGACCAGGTATTTCAACGTGGAATGATCCATATACATCTTAAAATTGCCACCCAACAAATAGTGTCTAAACTTTTGGAGCGCGTATAACATGGCTAACACTTCGCACTTGGTGGTGGAATAGTTCTTCTCCGCCTTGGATAACATTATGCTTGCGAACACTATAGGATGGTCTAGTTCTCCTCCGCCGACCTGTGTCAGTACTGCTCCTAGTGTTATACATGATGCGTCGACATGTACATGAAACTCCTTCTTCCAATCTGGGAAGACTAGAATTGGTGCGGTGACCATCTTTTATTTCAATACAACCAAGCTTTTCTTATAGTCCTCATTCCAGCAGAACATGATGTCCTTTTTCAACAACTTTTCCATAGGTGCGGTGATTTGGGCATATCCCTTGATAAAATTCTTGTAATACCCAGTATGTCCTAAGGTTGCGCACAACTGTTTCACACTCCTCGGTGCTTCCAAGTAAGGTAACACTGCAATATTCACGGGGTCTACCATCTATCCCTGTCTACAAACCACATGACCCAACAAAGTCCCAAAAGGAACACAAAACAAGAATTTCTTTAGATTGAGAGCAATCTGGTGTGTTTGATAGGTGTCTAGCATCAGGCGCAAACTTGCCACATGGCGTTTCAATAGCCCAAATATAGTCCAATCATCAAAGTACACTTCTAGAAACTTGTGAATAATTTCCTTGAACGTAGAAATGACTATGTGTGAAACAATTGAAGGCGCATTCTTCAATTTGAATGGCATTATAGTGTACTAAAAACATCCCCACTCAGCCACGAAGTTTGTCTTGCTTCTAACCTTTGGCACGATTTTGATCTAATGGTAACCAGAGAACCCATCAATGAAGGAATATGCTTCCTGGCCACCTACATTGTCCAACACTTCATCAGTGAACGGAGTCAGGAAAGGATCATGTACACAAGCGTCATTCAGCTTCCTGAGATCTACACATATCCTTATTTCATCCTTCTGCTTCTTTTCCTGTACCACCATTGGGCTTACCCAATCAGATTATTCTATGGGATCAATGATGCATGCAACGAGCATATTGTTTAGCTCTAAGCGGACCTTCTTGTTATACTTCAGATTGAAATGGTAAGGTCTTTTCTTAAATGGTTTTGCGTTGGGCTTCAATGTAATCTTCATAACACCTAGGTCTCCTATTATCCCTTTTATATACGTAAACTTGGTAGGGAACAAATAATGGTATTCGCAGAGCAATTCAGCGACATTATCCACCATCACGTCATCCCAATAATCTCCAATCTTCGCTATTTTGGTCTCTGCCTCCATACCGATATTTACCTGTTTTGTTTTCAGTGGCGCGGTTATATCAGGATTCTCAATTTGCGGTCCCTCAACCTCGTGGTGACCCTATGTTTTAGGGATATTAATATTTCACGGATCCTCATCTTCTTCTTCAACGGTCACGTTATAGCATTCCGTCGCGTGACTCAGCTGAGTAGTCCAATCGGGTTGAATCAGATCCAATGGATCCTGCGGTATCCTAAATATTGATGCTTTCACTTCTTGTAGCACCTTGTCGATACAATAAAACCCATCTTCAAAGCTGAATGTCATTATGAATCCTTTGTGCAGAATATCCCATTCACCTGTACCATAGCATAGCTCTATTTCCAAGTACTAGTTCATCGAGATGACATCCAAGGTGTGACAGAACAAGTGCACCCATTCAGGTTGGGGCCTCGCTCTATAAGCCTTGGCCCATTTGGCCAAGTGTGCACATGGATCGTCCTTCCCTTCATACTTTTCTATCATTCATACCTTCAGCTTCCCAAAGCATGTTCTCATCATTCTCCTACATTCACGCCAGTCATCAAAGCTACCCTTGTGTGTACCCCACCATCTTATGGGCGTAGCGCGTAGTGCCCAGTCCAAAGCCTGGAAGCGCTGCTTTTCTGGTACTTCCCTCTCAAATGCGTCCAAAAATACATCTACATCATTCAAGCCATCATAAGTGGGAAGATTCCTTACTTCTAACAACACACAACATAGTGACTCGATCATCATGTTATAGCTCAGTGTGGTTACTTCATGCAAGCAATTATGCCAGCACTCTAATTCTTCATTAGAGTCTGAGGTGAAGGAAATATTGCGATCCCATGTAATTCGTCCATCCACTGTTGGATTCACCCAATCTTGGTCTTGCGCTATTATCTTATAGATACAGTTCAAATCGTCACTGCCCTCATAATTGTGGACTGGTTTAGTATAGTGCGATCCTTTAGCAGGATTTAGGGGTACTATTACATGGAGCGATTTATTCTCAAATATCATCTTTCGTTTCTTAAGTATAGTGCGATCCTTTAGCCCAATCAATGCCAAGGAGCGCAGGGTAGGGGTTGCTGTCATCCATAATTTCTATTTCCTCAAAGTCTGCCAACACGCTCACTCCTTCAATATCTACGGTCACTCTTGCAGCCGCCCCATGGGGATGATATTTTGCTGATTTTCCATCCTTAACTGAATCAGAGACCACTGCAGCGCGGGTCTTCCCATCAAATCCCAAGTCTGCTTTGGTAGGACGTTCGTATATGACCCCAGATCCAAAATAACCTGATCCATTTCATGCTATCCTATCTGCGCGGTCAGTCTCATCTTTCATCATATCCTTGTTTTATTATTATCAATCTTTCGTACCATGCATGGTTCACCTAGAGTGTTTTCGGCGCATCTATTTATAAGCTCCTGTAATCCCTTCACGGCCTTGCTATTACGTAGCAGCTTCATGTAGGTCTCAAGAAAGGTCATAAGTATAGAAGGGCCCATTTCTTGATCTGGCTTATCCTTGCTTCCTAGGGTGGAGGCCTCAGTGAAGCTCTTCTTTGCTTCCATGAACATTTTGCTTGCGCACTCCAAATCAAGTTCAACCTCCTTCGCCAGAGCTTTGCAAACCCATGCGCTATCTTCGTTCTGTTTCCCCTTATCATCCCCTATTGCAATTACACTTCGAAGAATTATATTCACATTTGGATCCTCTTCACGAGGCTCAGACCTCATCATATACAGGTTCCGAGTCGGCTGAGGTGGTAGCTCCCCTTTGTCGTGTATCCTTGCTATCAGCATAGGACAATCCTCCATTTCATGATCGAACAGAGTGCAATATTTTCACGAGGGATGTGTTGGGTTAGTGCAATCGTGGGCATAGTGTCCCAGTACTCCACAATTGTAGCAGATTAGATATCCCCGACATCCACTAGGTCCTCCTCTGCCTATGCCTCATCCGAGCCCCTGAAAGCATGTTCGTGCCATCCTTGTGCTCTGGTCAGGGGGTTGCATTTCTTCCTGAACCCTATAGGTCGGTGTTCTATCCATCTTCAATTCATAACTTTTGCAGTTGTACTCATCATGCCCTTCCAACCTACAGAAGTTGCAGAATAGTTGTTGTGGTGTTTATACAAACTTTTGCAGCAAATGACAGTTATTCGTCATATTTTTTCTTGCTACCAGACATATAGCGCACCACAACGTAGGCCCCGCGCTTGGTCCCACTTTATCTTCCGGTCTCAAAGGCATCAGTCCTCCCCTTGCAATATAGTTTGCAAAGACTGGGCAATGGTATTTGTCATGCCCCTGACCCTTGCATTTCAGGCACCATACCTCTTCGCGCACCTCCGACTGCACTTTTCTGTCCTGCTTCAAACTTTGCATTTCAAGGCAAAGATTTTGCAACCGCACATGGATATGTTGAACCCCCAAAATATGATCCTGCATCGGTGTTTCATGCAGTCCCATTGCAATCTCCAAGGCCTCTGCCTGAGTTGTTATCTTCTATTGTGAGAACGAACCCTTAGGTGTGCCAGAAGTGAAGCCATGAACCATTCACGGTGCTGTCAATCTGTCAAGTTCATATTAGCTTCGTGGATTTTACACTTCAATCTCCGATCTAATTCCCAAGGTGTCTCGCTTGGTTTCATCGCAATTTCCTTGAACCCCACAATCGACTGTGCCTCGGAATTAGGCCTACTGAATTATTTATTTAGTACGGTCTGGATGTCTTCCACTCCAGTGTTTGGGTTATCATTAGATTATTTAATGTACCAAGTTAGCGCGCAATCCTGTAGAGCACTAACCAATGTTTCCTTCTTCATGTGATCATCTGTAATGCCCTAAGCTTCCCACACAACTTTCACAACAAACCAAAACTGGTCCGGGTCCTCGTTTCCCAAGCCTTTGAAAAAATGTAACTTCATTGAATTTGGCATGCTGTGTTGGGTGTGGAGCCTGATTATCTTCTGTATTCAAAGGTATTGCCGAATTGGAACCCAGTTCGTAATGTGGCGGCAACATCGCCTGTAAAGTATTCACTGCAGGGGGGGTCTAGGGGGGCGGTTGCGACCTTTGGGAGCCCCCCTCCCTGGCGGGGGGATTGGGGATAGTGCCCCCGAAGCTAAAAATAGATGTAAAATTTCCTTGTAAATTGTTGTAATTTCATAGTCAATCTGGGCCATTCATTAGGCAGAGATCTGACTATAGAAATTATGTTTAATTTAGGGTTTTTTGCCCTAGAAGGAAACCCCTCGCTATATATCAGGGAATTGTATTGTGTCTATGCAGATATGTATTTTGAGTGAGGAAGAGAGAGGAGATTGAGAGCGAAGATGGAATTACAACGAAACTGTTGTAGGTTGTATCTCTTTAGTTTGTTGGATAATATAAAAGGAAGGAATGGTTGTTTCTCCATGGACGTAGCCCAAACTGGGTGAACCACGTATATTTGTGTCTCTCTTGTTTTATGCATTTTCTGTGTTTATATTTATGTAATATTTTATGTGTTCCATTGCTCTGTAATATATAATTTCCTAACATGATGAACTATGGTGGAGGTGGTGGTGGTATGGGCGAAGTCGCAGGTGATGGTGGTGAAGTTAGAGGTGGTGTGGGTGGAGGTGGCAGTGATGGGAATGCTTATCTTATCAACTGAATTTCACTTTGCGGAGAATCATGCGATAATCCCTCTCCATTACCTAGTGGAGGTGAAATTAATGGAGTATATTAAGGACCCTTTCTCCCTTCGTTCCTGTAAGTCTTTCCGCTTCGTGTAACTTCGAACATCAAGGTAGCTGCATAAACCTTTTTTTGCACAATAACATCTTAATCTGGGTATTCAAATATTTCAAGTACTTACCTTGTGGACCTTTGAAAAAGTACTGCTCCAGCTCACTGTAGCTAATTGAGGTATCAACTGCAAGTTCAGTCACAAATCTTCCTATAATGCGATAGAGCCAATGATTGACAATGCGGGAAACCTTATCCTCATAGGTTTCCAATCTCTGTATTAACTCTGGGTTCCAGACAATAGGACCGTCAATTCCCCACCTTCCTTGGCTATTCACTAGCTTCGCGATCCACTCGTATAGCTCAACCGCAAAAGAATAGAAAAATATCTTTTGGATCTCTGTATATAGGTACCTATCCAGCCATTGTTCCTTTGTCACTCGTGGATTTCTGTTCTCCTAGCCACGAATTCATGGATCTTCCTATCCAAACAGTCTTTGATCTCTTTCTTAGTTGGATTCCAGTGGTACGATATCATACATCTCTTATGCAGATTCCAGTCCTGACAACGAAACTATTTTTTGGCTACGTGGGGCCTGACCCAGGTTCAATGTTAGTTAGTGAAACAAATCTCTACACTACTGGCCCTTTCGGCATCAATCCGCGGAATGTGGACCGAAGTATCACCCGTAGCAGTTTGGGGGATGCTGGAACCAAGTTTCTGCACCCTGAGATGGTCGTGATGTCAGTTTGTACCCTCTGTTCCTGCTTTTGCGCAGGTTGTTAAGTTCTAGGGCTCTATCAGTCTAGCCCTTTATTCTGCCCTTCAGTACCTCCATGAAGGAGTACGATTGACCTTCGCACAACCCTAACCTACAGTTCAGGTACTTTCGTGCTACTGTGATGGCGTATTGAACAGGATTCCAAGTTACCTTTAAATGTTTTACTTATCTTACTAAACAATCACCGCTAGCACCACATAAACAAATATTCTTACTTGCGTTCAATTAACCAACGTAATTACATATGTTCGCGCATCACATAAGCATTGTAAATGAAATATATACACAATATGACAAGATGCATTAACAAGAAACAAAGACACAAAATTTGTAGAATGCTTCTCTTTATTGATATCCTTAGATGATTACAGGCTCTATTCGCCCTACGCACACTGTTACATAGTAATTTGTCACCATTGGTCACTGTCCCTGTTACCCCTATTTTCGTACATTGGAGGATACATTTCGGGACCTGTGAGCAGTGACATAGCCTAAAAACACTTGCATTATGTTCCCCTGAGTATGTACTTCATGTTCCCTAAAGACACCTTCTGCAAATTATCCCTGAAAAGTGCCCTTTTTCCATTGGCACACGTACACAGTGTCTTATCCGCGCCAATCACTGAGATCCTCAAAAAGGGGCGTGCCCATTGGCGCTCTGTCCTAGAACAACACTCGCGCCAACTAAGTTTGGTAATGATTTTTGGCAAACGCGCACCCATATGTTTTTTCCTTTCAAATCATGAAGTCTTTTGAGGGAAAAAATCCATCTGATAGAGGTTGAGAGTCATCATCTATCCTTGACATCTATCCTTAGTAGCTTTTCAGAGATAATGTCAATCCACAATGGGCGTCCTGGTGCATTGAATCTTCCTCCCTTCTCCATTTATAAAAGTCTGTCCTCATGCATTAAACAAGCTAGTTCTGGGAGTTCTGGAGTAATGCTAGTTGTGATTATGCTTGTCTGGAGTGATAGTAAGAGCCTTGAAGTATAAGGAGGTTATGCTGCTGGAATCCTGAGAGAGCGAAGGTCTATTGCAAGGCATACATAGCTACTCACCTAGCCAGAGAATAGGTTCAACGTCAGAACCTTGGTTGTATCTTTCTCTGCCTATTATTCATTAATAAACGACTGCTATTATGGTTCCAATCTCATTGCCTATTATGATGTTTGATTTATTACCTTTCTGACTGAAATATAGTTGTACTTTGGTTGATTTTATGCTTGTCAGTTGTCTCGGTCTTTGCATGTGCAGGTTTCCGTTCGCGAGGATCGCTAGGATTGTGACTTGCTGAAGAAAGGGAGTCGGAGGGTCAACTCTACTTCGACATTTGCGTTGGATTCCAGGTTGGTCTTCGTAATCCACCTTTTAGTATACAACTATGAACTTGCATAGGAGCTTGAATTGATTGTTGCTAGACCCATTTTGGGCTAGTGGGATCGCCTCTGTCCGCAGAGGGGATTTACCTGTTTAACAATTTGGCGACTCCACTGGGGAGAAGCTATTTGGAGTTTGTCTTGCATGTTATTTTTCTCTTGCTTGCCTGAGTTAATGAGCTTTTTGGGTCAGTTTTAAAATTGTTATTTGCTGTTTGATCCTTCTGAGCACTATTGGCCCGACCCTGGTTTGTCTCGTTTATTTTTTGGGTCAGCAAACGCGGTTGGCGCATTTTTTCCTTTGAAAGTCGCGCTAGTTGGCGCATGTTGCACAACAAGAACTCGTGCCAATTCCTGAATAGCGCAAGTTGCAGATTCACAATTACGCCAGCTCTGTGAATTTTGCCAGTTTGTTAGTTGAAAGCTCCTTAAACTCGAATTTTTGTTTTTCTATATCTTTTGCAGCTTCTGGAAGTGTGTTAGACCTTTGTGTGACTGGTTATTACTTTTATCCTTCAGTTGTTTGCTTATTTATATCGATTTTGTATCCTAGCCCTAGAAAACCTAGTGGCTTTGCATGTCGAGCCTTCTGTAGGAAGTTGTGGTTTAATAATCCAGTCAACATTTTGGTTGTTTTCCGCACTCATCTAGTGGTTGTGAAAGTTTGGTATTCTATGCTTCGAGTGATTCACTTCTAGCTTGTTTGGATTTTACTTGACTTCATTTGAACTTAGATCACATGGTTCATTGGAAGTCTTTGTGTTTTTCCTTGCTTTGACAGGTCATCTTGATGTTTCAGAATTGGTTCTATTTCCATTGAGTGAATTGTGTTTGTTTACACTTGTGAATATCTCTTGAGGTTTGTTAAGTGCATTATGCTATCTTAAAAGAAAGAGAAACAAAAGATATTTTTGCATTATATTAATTAGCATTTATTGTTATTTGTTGCTTTTAAAAAGAAAAAGAAAAAAACTTTCATTTCTTTTTATTAGTTGCATTAGGATCTTTGTTGATCATTTTGTTTGTGTAAAGATCTCAACTCTCCTGTAGATAGAGTTCATTGAATGAAATGATACAATTTTGGCATATAGTTTGCATTTAGGAAGTTTCGAGAGATCACATACGGTAGGACCAAAAACTGAAACATAATTGAAGATAAACTGTAAAATAAACTGAATGAACCTAACAATGCATTGGAACATAACGCAAATATTCTAGAGGTCTAGGTTAGAGACGTGTTCCGGCGTCTTTAAACCTGGTAGCTTACCGTCGAGTGGTTGGGTGATTCCTCCACGGTGAAATGATAGGTGCCAGTATGGATTGTGCTCACACGTACCGTCGCATATACATTGGGAGACCCCTATAGGCTTACAACCTTTTATCCATAGGAAGCCGAGTATGCTGCCTTACAAGCCGTAGTGCACTGAACACAACATTCGGGAAGATTGACTACAGTACAGGAAGTCCTTGGTTTTCATCTGATTTCCAAGGTGTATAACCAGTTTTACGGATTGTTTGGTAAACCTCTTGCCTAGTTCTCCAAAGTAGTCACTTTTGATCCTTTTCAGACATATTAAAAGAAAAGGTGCCTGTGAGCATCTTGTCACTTCGTTCTCATTAAATATTCGAAGGAGACTAGAGTCATCCTTTTGTCCTTTTCTCGACTCTTAAAAAATGAAAAGGTCAAGTTCAGTGTCTTAAAAATTTATTTGGCCGTGATAACATTACCTGGTTAGATCTTGTGTGCATTAGCTTGAGTAGGTTTCTTTTGCTATGGAAACTTTTCCAGGGTTCACCAACCCAAGTTCCCCTCCTGACGGGAATCCTAGTCATT